>UZAN01051514.1:5345-16162 GCA_900618425.1 Echinostoma caproni | reverse complement strand
TATCGCAGTTGATCCATGGATACGCTGACTGATATTTTCAGAGCAACTGAACCAGCTTTATATTACAGGTAGCTCCTAGAAAGAAATTAAGTCTCAAAGAAAAACAGCTTTTGGATCCCAAAAACAACCAATGGATCAAGGCGTGATTTGGTCTTCCAAATTTCCAGTTGGAAAATATTTACTGCATTATATTTTGTCTGTGATCGGCGATGGGCAAATTAGCATGAAATTCCAAGTGAACATCCTCATAGACATGCATCTATAGTCAAGAAAGCTTCGGTGTCTGCGCATTCACGTGTACTAATCAACGGTTTCATAAACACTGGATACANACAGAACTGACACTTTGTCGTTCCCATCATTCAACACGCTCCCAATTCCGTCAAGTTTCATCTCGTGGGATTTTTTTGTGAATGTTATAGTGTTAATAACACAGCGATGTCGGTAGAGAATTATATTCGCCGACGTTTCGGTTACCGAGGGTAATCTTTCTCAAGGAAGGTTTTTCAATCAAGTGTGATTTGATTCAAGACTTTACTATGTTTAAAATGTTTGTCTCAAGTCTCCTTTTTAGTCATTAGATGAACTCGGTCCAAACCAATGTAAGCGTCGCAAAAATGAACGTGAAGCAGTGAATACACCGGAAGTTATCTCATTTAGAGAAGCACAGAAGTTACTGAATCTATTGAAACTGTTGGCCTTGGCTAATGCTCGGATTTCGAGTCGATTACTGGAGCGTTCAACTGATTTAGGCAGCGCATTTGTTGATTTGTAAAAGAGAGTCAGGCTGAGACAAACGACAATTTATGATTGTTAAAAATAAATCTTTGTAATCCGCAAACATGTTTATTTTTCCAACAAAACAATGGAATTGTGCTCTGTAGGACTACTTCGACAAAGACGTTTTCTGTGGAGCACTTAAAGTGGTTATTTTTGCTGCAGTGGTTGACAAAGCCACGGCCATTCGGTCTATCGATGGGCTCTGTCGCACCAACGTGCAAAGGGGTGAACGGTACTTGCGATTGACTGATGAGCGGGGGTGTGAAGCGAGAAGTCAGATCCAAGCGATCAATAACCGCCGTCGCACGGACGTATCTGTGTCAATGGCTGGAAGATATTCGTACTTGCCCTTGCCTGAGCACAGATTATCTTAGACAGGTCACTGACCAAAGGTCATCGTAACCCAGGTCAAATGGGCCCATAACTGATTGAGTGATGCACTTCTAATTTGTCGATCAAGTTATGACATCACATGTTGAACTTAATCCTTCACTTATGTTTACCAACACTGGCCATAACGAATACATCCATCGGTTTGAACATACACTGGACACAACAGAAGCGAACAAACGAACGGATGTCTACAGACACTAATGGTATACATTTTTCAGCAGAAAATCGTGAATAGATTGCATATCGAACAATCAGTTTGGAATATGGGAAAGAAGTCCCTGCGCCCGAAACAGATATTTCGCTAATTTTAGGTGACATGATTTCCTCCGAGTGCGATCTTTTGTTCCTTGTTCTGTGTTCGACCTGGTTAATTTTTGTTTTCATCGAATGGAATACCAATGATGTGATTATTATAGCTAAACAGTTGCATATTATGACGGACGCCATGCACTCAATTCTGTGATTAGCCCAACATTGCAATGGAATGGAGAAATAACTGGAATCGATATGCACTAATTTTATTAGAAAACATTCCTCTGAAGGAAGATAAGTAGACTCCGGATAAATAGACGCCTGATACCGAAAAAGAGATGAATATTGTTTGCAATGTACTCATATAAGGCTGAGGGCCTCAATTTCTTCGATACATTATGGATACGTAGGACGGTATATTGGAATTCCGTTATAGGTAAACAGTGCATAATTGGAAACAATGAGAATAAGTAACGAAACTGATGTACTTCTCATCGATTCGGTCTCTTTTGTCCCAAAACTCCCAACCGATTTTTTCATAGCATCTACTACAAACTAACATGCTGTCGAAGTTCCTGGAGTTTACCCATTTTTTCGAATTCCTGAGGGGTACGACATAGTAGGAGATTGACTAGATTGACTAAATTGACCAGATCACATACCACCAAATATCTAGGAGTCACCATAGATAGCAATCTTCGGTGATCCTGTCATGTGCTTGCTTGTGTTGGTAGACTGCGTTGCTCATCTTTTCAAACATGCAAGCTACGACAATTTCGCGTCAGACATGAAACTCTCTTCCAATCAATCAATCAATCAATCAATCAATGCATTTTTCCTATCATCCTTTATTGTTTGCCGTGGACTACTTAGAAAGGATTTCATTACTCTACGTCGCGGTTTGGTAAATATCAGCCGTTTTACTCTTATTCATTTAAACACTCTGCTCACAAAATTGTGTAATTTGCATATCACTTCATGAGAGAATTTCGCTTATAAAATACTCAATGACCCCAGTCATCCACTCAGTCCCGATTTATCTGTTTGCCATTCCCACGCAGTACAACTCGATCCAATTTTCGCTGCTCACCCTCTCACATAAACATTTATCGCTACACAACGGTTCCCTATCTAGCTCGTATTCTCCCTGACACGGTGAGGATCTGTAATAAACTAATTTTAAATCTACAAAGATGAACACCATTTAGTTTTATCATTGTTGTATACGAATTTTCATTTCATTTCTTTTATGATATTGTAACGGTTAACACATTTTTTACTGCAATGTAGGCATGGCTGCCTGCACAATTCATCTAAAATACAAATAATAAATAATAAAACTACACATACGGGTATTGACCAAACTCGTGCAACATCCTGATCTTCATCACATTCGTTCCTCGCAATGATTCGCTTTTCCGGGCTCACTCACGGGATTGAATATAATATCGCCCCACATCAGACGCATCATATCTGACATACTACCCATATAAGTGGGTATTAAATGCCATTGAAATGTACGATTTCGCCATTTTGATGATGGTTGCTGGTGCATCAGTTGTAAGATAACAAAGCCACCGTAGAAAAAAAGTAAACAGAATTTATTTATTAAAATGACTCATCAACCTCGTATAGGTATTGTACTTTCATCTCGTCCATTTGCCCTTCTTCAATTTTGAGGACTGGGGGCAGTCGCTTTAGCATGGAGTCCACCAAGTTGACTGACAAAGAGAATTAACCAGTTTTCTCTAATACACCCTGCACCCTAACCATTGACGACCAATGTCGAGGCAGCTAACGTATCCCTGTTTCTGATACAATAAAAAAATTTTGATTGAATTAAAATCCCAACTACTGTCCGGTATTTTAATGAATTCGACATTGAACTTGACCCCTCCGTAGACTGCATAAATGTAAAAATAATATTGATTATTAAATTGTTTGTTTGCTGTGCGCTGAATAAAAACAAATAATCCATTTAGAATCCATGGGCTAAACCTAATAAACTTTGTCGTGGAACAGGAATCATTTATTAGATGAATGAATTCCCATGCTGCTTCGCTTAAAATATTTTCCAAATCTGAGCTGTAACTTTCGAACTACTACCAATTTCATCGCAACACTCAAGTTCACGCAAATTCAAACGGCGGTAGGAGAGAACTAAGAACATAGACGTGGGAGATAAAATCAGAAATAAATACGCTTTACCCATAGCCATCAATATACAAGTATGATATTGAAGACTTGTATTGCCAAAAAGAGAGTGATGTTGCACGAATTGGACCAACACCTGTATTTTTATTTTTGTTTATTCGCTAGCTTGTTCATTTTTATGTCAGCATGTATATACAAAAAAATTCACTTTATTATTGCAGTGTTCTACTACATGTTCTTCCACGCATGGCTTAGACGTTCGAAAAATTTCGAACCTCAGGACATTTAAAAACAACTGCGATAAATCAAACGCATAAGATTACCGGACCTAAACACTTCAAAACGGTGTTTCTGAAGGAATGTACACACTTGCTTATCACTCTCCTAACGAATCTGTTGAATAGATGACCAGATACCGAACCGGAAACAGGATATGATGTCCAACTGTATTCATTTTGGATGTTCAATAATCGATGAAGTGTCACGCACTGGCCAGAGAATACGAATCACTGAAAACAATTCATGCTCACTGCACTAGGACTGGTTCAGGAGGTCTAGCAGCTGATAAATTTTCCAACATTCAGCCGACGTTCAGAACAACACCTGTCCTCGTAGAAGAAACGTAAGAAACGTTTGCGCATTTCAGTAACACTCAAACTTGTAAAAGTTTGTCGATCGCCCCCCCGCCGGATTACCACTTACTTACAAACCATTACACTCCACTTTGGACGCCGCGGAGTGTCTCGCTCCTTCGGTGGGTTTCGAGTTTAACAAAACCTGAAAATCTCTGATACCATTGTCCCTAAACTACTACATTTCATTTAGTTGTCTCGATAGAACAGTTCTACTTAACATTTTGTAGAGATGCAAATTTTACTCACATGTGACCAAGATCACACATGATTACTTTTAAAGTAATACTCGTTTAACTAGTTTTAATGATAAACAATCTTCGTCTCATCCGATTGGCGTACGACAATGAGCAATAACATCCGATTTTTCCTCTCGTTTGTTAAGTATGTGTCTTCACCGGCTGCAAGTATCCTCAAGACGGACTCATCAAGATAATAGAACTGGTCCTCTTCACGCCTTTTGAATCACCTTGCTTCCAAAAATCACTTCTATAAGAACAGCGCAGTTCTGATTGAACATCAAGGTACACTTATGGAGAACAATGAAACCACGGCCAGATCCACGATTTTTGATTGTATCTGCATTGTTTTATCCGAAAATCTTTTCTTTTCATCTGGACATAGCCTGTGAAATCGGAAAATTTTCCTCTCACACACGCGACAGTGAAAACGCCCTTAGAACCTCAGAAGTTGATCCCGGATTTCGCAACTGATTGCATTCATTAACATCATTCCTTCTGTCTCTTCTGTCGGTTTCACTGGTTTCCTTCACCCAAACTGCTAATCCTCTGCCAGATTCTTGAAGCATATTTTTTTATTGTCATGATTCTTCGGTAGACAGGCTGGTTCAACAACTTATTATTAGTAAACGTTGATATACTGATGAACAGTTTTCTTCTACTTACATTACCGTTCATTTCCATCTGTATGGTGAGTTTGATAATTTATTTGAAAACATTTCGTCACAAATCAAAATGCCACCTCTCAAACCGAATTACCAAACTCGGTGAAACCGTGAAATGTTTATTGTTTATTCCTTGTCAGTGTTATTTTTCATTACATAATCATCTGAGTAGCACCGGATTCGCATCTCCTGAATGAGTAAAGGTTAATATTGTGTTCACACTTGAGATTCTACCTGAGCCAAGAGATGTTTGTCCTCAGTAGAAACACTGCCTGTTACTTGCACAAATGCCCTCAGAATGAAACACCTACTTTGATGTGCAAAAATGTTGCTATATCTTGTAATGCATCGGTTTTAATGATGCAGTTGCTAAAACCTTGCCTACCGGAATGTATAAAAGCTGCATCCTATTACTGCAATGTACGTATGCATGGATTTGGGTTCTTCTGTACATCTATGTGTGCAGCTCGGTCTGTCTGTCTGTATGTATGCATGTATGCATTTGTGTATCTATTGAGATAGTCGAAATAGTACTGAATGTGGGAGTACGAGAACCCTAACTGTAGTACGTAGAACTAGATTGGCTCCAACCCGAACTGCGGATATTCATGAAATACACGGAGAATTGGTAACAGCAAGTACCAATGTTTTTTGATAGAATTAGAGCATGTTTTATAGAAAGTAATAGGACATCTCGTTGGTTGAAGGACTAACGTCCAATCACGTAACCGTTTTCTCGGACGCATCGCATGTACTAACTCTGACGTGATGCTTGCCCGGTGCACCATTGGTCCACCTTCCGGAACTTGGATAGAATGACATGAATTTGTACCTGGTCGGAAATCGAATGCGGTCACATATGTCTGGATCACCACCATGTATATATGTATTTATATATGTATGTATGTATGTGCATGTATTTATGTATGTATGTATGTATGTATGTATGAATGTATGTATGTATGTATGTATGTATGAATGTATGTATGTATGTATGTATGTAGTTAGTTAGTTAGGTAGGTAGGTAGGTATGCATGCATGCATGTGGAAAGGAGTGTGTATGGATCTTTGTTGGTATGCATACATAACGAACTCGTCACTACGAGCAACCCTGCGCAGCTGAAACATTCACACATTATGCCGCATTCCGTTTCTATTGCAATTATCCTAGTTTCTAAAGAGCACTTTCTGAAAGAATACGCGCATTCATACGTTCACCTTCTTTTCATAGGTAATTTATACAACTTACCTTAAGTTATACTCATTGTGCAGATTCAATAAGTCAGTCGCAACTGGAAAGCCATCGGATGCCCTGTGGATCCTATTCGTCTGGATTCTTCGGAATCGCTGGTGGTAAGCATTTCTCGGAATCCACTATGCATTGGACTGCAGTTTGAGTAAATGTTAATCCAACTACTTTTTGGCATATTCAGATCGGTTTTCATGTGCCTAATTCACGTCATGATGAGGAGCTAATTAGTTACTGTCGTTGAATATATCGGACTTCAGTAGGCAGTGGACGTCTGCTAGGCAGAAAAAGCGCGTAGGCGCATTCCGCTAATACTGGAGCAGATTGTTTGGACGCAATGTGGTGTATGCACCAACGAACACAGAACAAACGGTTGCAAAATTCTTCTCAGGCTATCAGTAATGAATGACACACGATTTCTGCTGCATGGATCCACTCTGTACCAACGAACTCGATAAATATCCGAAAATCGGTTGCCCTAACTCATATTAAAGTGGTTCTAACCGAGTCTCAGCGCCCCGGATGCTGGTGCTAAGATGAGCGATGCTTAAATATCAAGAATGGTCACAAGTTTTCGCTAGATGTCACATCTATATTCACGAATGTTTCAAGTGGCGATCGAAAATAACGAGATTGACGTAGGTCTTCTAACCGTAAATAATCTGAAATAATTGTTATTCTTCAGCCCTCACAATGTGCGATTCGAATTTAACGAGGAAATCTGTCGCCTAGAAGACGGTGTAATCATCACTGGGTTACCAGCTAGAGTTCTTATTTGTCGACGTTTTCACAACTGAATTGGGAGCGTCACGCTAGGAACATATATGAAGCAACGCGTACTGCACAAGCATTACTCACGTACAGTATTTTCTACGTGGTCGATTCCACAACAGAGTGCAAACGTCATTTTAACGCTGCGCAACGGAATTTGAAATGCACGATTGAATATGAATCAAGAAATCAGCTTGTCAACTCGTCTTGTTGACGGATCAGTCAGACACAGCACACAAGAAGAGGACGGGGAGCTTTGTATCACTCAGTATAACAAAAATCTTTTACTCTCTTTGGCCCATAGAGCTAGAAGCATCTGTACCGAGGATATGCTGGTCGATGAACTACGAAACGTAAGGAATATCTTCATCCAGAATGAATATCCGGAGCACTTGGTACAATTTGTAATGCAAAGACCAGGCGTTTCTCAAGAGAATTATTGCTGGGAACGAGTCTGTGTACACCTCATTATCTACTGAAGGAGACAACTTGAAGGATATTGTGCAAAGAATGCTGTCATATCATCCTCAAAACGTCCTTTGCAGCGAACCTTCAAACCTGATTCACATCCAACTCGTTAGTGTATCTGCGTTTGAAAGGTAAATAGCCCGAATCTGCTGCCTCTTTCTGCAGTTACTTTTTTCATTCCTCCTACAGAGCGTATAAGTTTGCCACAAGACCAAGTGTCTATCCGAGTGCACCCGTGAGAATCACCCTGCATGACGTAACAAAGCCAATCACAAGTTCGCTTGTGTTGCACCTCAGTGACATTAATCAAGCCGTAGCCGTGACCGAACTGTTCCCATCCCTGAACAGCGCGGTCTATACCTTTTCAACCACAAGTGAATCCGCCGTAACGTCCAGTGAATCCGTTGTAACTTCAAGTGAATCTAACCAATCGCATTCCACGGGAAATCCAGAAGATTATTGGTGTTTCGACCGTCAAATGTCACCGAATGGAACGGGTCTGTCTAAACCCCGTCCACTACGAATGAACTAACTTCTCCATAAACAAACAACCGTACTTTTTGAGTGAGTTAGAGCGTGGGTGAATGTTTTGAGGCGATGGGCCGTCCTCGTACACACCCTTTCCACCCGAGAACGTTATGCTCATGATCTTTGATCGAGTGTGCCTCATAGATACAAATGAACTAACCAGGAGTTAATTGATTTCTGTCACTGCGTAGCGAAGGCAGATTGTTGCAGATTGCCGCAGATTGTTGCTATTGTCATTGTGGATAACGTTCCATCGTTTACCATCGTCTCGTCCCTCTCACCCGTGACAAGTAAATTCCCTGACCCTTTCTGCGATCTGATTGGATCATGTTCTGCGATCTGTGGCGCTTAAAATTCCTCACCCCGACACGAGACTGTCTGATTACCGGCTGTACATTGTATTACGTCCAGTCCATCCGTATGCTGATGGCACAGTCGAAGTTCACTGGGCCTGCCTGAGACTCACGGCTTTAAACAAGCTGTGGTTTCTCGCTCGGGTTAGCTGGGCAAGCACCAGGTAGGTCCCTTGTTGCGGCTGATCCATTCGACCGATCGATAATGAACCTGATCGGTTGTGTGATTTTCGGGTCAGCACAGGAGGAGAATAGGTTCCGAATCCGATGCAGCCTAAGTGTTTGTAGAGAATCTCCACAAGAGAATGGGTTGTGGAATGGAAGATGCTCAAGCGATTATGACACCGGGCCAACGTTTTATTCGTCTAAGATACGCACTATTTTTCGAAGCGGGTTCGCTGAGCTGATAAGCATGATAAGACTTTGAACTTGTCTTAATAACGGACAACAATCTCCCCTAATGTAGGCCCACGCAAAACTCTTCTTGATTTTTTCCCAATTGGTTGTTTTCGCTTTGAACGATCTCGCTAACTACCTCGAGGATAGAATGCCGAAAGAAAAAAACAAATACTACGGGAAAAATTATATTCATATCATATAAGTTGTCCATATATTTTCCATTTTGCTGCTTGCATAGCGAAATCCGGTGAAGATAGTTTTCTTCCACCTTCAGAATGGTAGCAGTTGGAATACTTTCGCACTGCGCCACAATACTCTGAGTAAGCTCCTCAATAGTTCTTGGCTTTCGGGAATAAAAAACGGTAAGGGGTGTGTTAGACTATGATTAGATTACGATTACCTTTGGTCAGTGAACAGGCTAACTAAGTTCGTCAGTGCTCTAAGAGGTACTGTTGATCCAAGGTAAATTCAGCGCTCTGATTGACTGTTTTTGAACGAACAGGGAGGGGATGATTCAACGGAATCGCGATCGCTTCGACTGTGGACAGTAAGCAATGCTTGACCTGCTTCGATCGCACCCCGGTGATCGTGCAGATGGGCCTGATTGACCCATTCATTCGTACCTATGAGGCACACTCGATCAAAGATCATGAGCATAACGTTCTCGGGTGGAAAGGGTGTGTACGAGGACGGCCCATCGCCTCAAAACATTCACCCACGCTCTAACTCACTCAAAAAGTACGGTTGTTTGTTTATGGAGAAGTTAGTTCATTCGTAGTGGACGGGGTTTAGACAGACCCGTTCCATTCGGTGACATTTGACGGTCGAAACACCAATAATCTTCTGGATTTCCCGTGGAATGCGATTGGTTGGATTCACTTGTGGTTGAAAAGGTATAGACACAACCGCAACCAAGGCAGTTATTATATGTCTTCACAACCACCCCTCTCGCGGTGAGCAATGGTAATTTGTGCAATTGTGTAATTTGTGTCATGGCCGAATTGCCGGCAAGTAACCCGTGATTGAAACATTCCAGCAAATGATAATTGAACAATTGTGGTCTGCCATAATAAACGTGGGGACCAATAAGGTGCAAACTGCTGAACATTTTGATCACTTCCCAATTTTCCTTCGTAAATCCCTATCAGTAAGTAGTCATATATACACACCTAGATGTATTGGCATGGTTGCGATGCACTGAAAACGAGCTTGTTTACCGATTGGTTTTCTCGTTATGTGGGACTGTGGACTGTGGGAATGCTAGAACATTGGTGTGTGGAGATGGAAAAGATCGAAAATCTCTGCACATCATCACCTTTTCATCAGAAGTTCCACATACCAAAAATAGTCGTTCGTTTATTGAAAGAAGTAAGGGGGATTAACTAATATATACAAAATAAAATCATTGATCATCCGTGCGTCTGTCAATCGCATTCCAGTATTTCTGCCGTTTTTCTGCTTCTGTCTGGGCCGCATGAGTTATCATTAGTTGGTACGATTGACCTATGGCATGTAGTCCAGAACTGACGTCACCCGTGAGGCCTAACTAATCACAGTTATCCTAAAACTGTAACGTATCGCTCCAGGGAATGCGTCATCTCGCCGGCTGGGATCACCACAAAACTCCAATAAGTAGACTAGACAATTGATGTGACATGCCCGAGCTATTAATATTATCATCAGTCGAAATAATAATCAATGATCACCGATATCGCATTATTCGACAACAGTGGTAGTTTTACGTTGCGAAAAACCCACTGTGGAATGATTTTCACACACAATGAACAGACCTCTATAGCTAGCATTCCGTGCTGCCAGTTAAACTGTCCTATATAACCGCCGGTCAAATGACGCCTAGACCAGCACCAGTTCGGACGAAGACCAACAATTTAATTCCCGAGCTAGTTCGCTTCATTGAACTTCATCACTTCAAA
>UZAN01051513.1:0-18840 GCA_900618425.1 Echinostoma caproni | reverse complement strand
ACTCTATTGGATAACCAAATGAAATTCTTTCACAACCCGGAGATATTGCATTAAATAAGGTTTCATAATAATAATCTATGTTTGATATCTAACTCACTGGATTCGAGAAATACCACCTCAATCGACATGCGTCATTTTGGCGATCGGTTTATTTCGCCGACGAGTGCATGGTGTGCGAGGAGCTTACAAAAACGTATTTTGTGGTGAGAATTTCCTAAAAGAACTTATTCCATATAATGAAAGTTTCTCACCCATCGAGATTACTCATCTCGGCAGGGATAAAACATGGTCAGCCTTGTCGGTGGACATCAGTCAAAGGTACCATGAATAGTGAGAAACTTGCATCAGTAATAATGAAAATGTTTCCAGAATTTCATGAAAAAAGTCGTCTGGAAGAGTTATCGTTTTTCAAGATAACGCTCTCTGTCGTGTTTCATGAGAGATTATTAAATTTATTTAGTTAAGGATTCTGGTTCACTTATTATCTGCTTTTAGACTTCAGGAAAGATGCGTGATTCTAAGGTCCAGTTCATGCAACTTTCCCCTAATAGCCCGGATTTCGATGTGATTGAAAATCGGTTTTCTGTTTTGAACAGAGAGGTCAATGTGCTACCTACATATTGGACATTGGAGACAAAAATGCAATACGTAATGGAGCACAAAATAGAACATGACTTCATAACAAAGTTGGTGGATTCGATGCCGAAGAGACTCGGAAAAGTCCCAAAGGTTAAAGGCAGGCCAATCGACTATTAGTGTACACAAACCTTAATTATTATCAATGTTAATTTGTTGTAAATTAAAAAAAATGTTCCATTCTCTTTAGTTAAATCCTAACTCATCATGGCCTAGGTCAAACACTACTGACGAAATGGGAGTATCCGCTATATTCTAAACCATTCATTCTATCTGCTGAGTATAAATGAATCAGGAAAGTCACGCCTATAAGGACTCGCCAAGCCCTATTTATTACCATTTGGAAAAATAATTCACTTCAGTATAAATGCTGTTGCGTATATGAACCGACAAGTGTTTCACAGGGACCCATTGCTTCAGTTTCAATTAGACCTATATATATATATATATATTTATATATATATATATATATGTATATATACATAAGTAGTAACTGAGTGACTGGAAACAAACGACCGCTTTCGCGGTTCCTGCCGCTTGTCAGGCATGCACATCCCGTAGCAATTTTTCTTTTTATTTATATACTTGTAGCCAGGAATTGCATCATTGCCATGATAACCTCAATTACACATGCCCGAAGAACGGGCAAGAACCGCGAAACTGGTCCTGTAATTCCGGGAAGATTTTTTTTATTCACTTAATTACTACTTACGCGGGTGTTGATCAGACTCGTGCAACATCACTTTACATCATTAGAGAAATACATTTCAGTCCCCAATATCATACTCGTATATTGATAGCTATGGTTGAAGTGTATTTATTGCTGACTTTATCCCTAATTTCTATGTTTTTAGTTCTCTTCTGTTGCAATGCCGGGGCTTCTGGGTCTGGAACAATCAAGGGGAACGCAACGGCTCAATCGAGTAGAACGCGTAGTTGAAGTGCGAACAGCGTATATTGTTGCAAAAGTAAAAGGTGTGCGGCTTGATAAATAAACGTCTTGTAGCGTCACACACCGGGTGAAACATTGAAAAGGTTTCGGCATACAATTGGAACCGAGACGCAACCTAATCGACAAGCGCATAAATCCGACTACTCAGTTGGTGTCTAGTGTAAGTGCTTTGATAGGAATATGAGTCCAATTTGTTGCACTATCAACGAAAGTCTTCCATCAAGACACACATCGAGAGGAATAAAACTGATCATCTCAAAGCAAGACGATTTGTGTATTTGATCGCAGCAGAGAAGAGCATGGTTCGGGCTGACTGAAAAATGATGGATCAATTTCAAGTGCAGTTAATGCCACGTGATGTGAAACTACTATCAAACGCCCAACAACCAGAGCACGTATTCATCCCACCATTAAACTCAATGGGTGTCTCCCATCCATTTGGCAATAGATTTATCAGGCTGGTGCCTAATGAGTAGTTCAGCAGGTGGACAAAGCTAACCTACTGACTTGGTCTTTCAAAGATTTTTGTTTTACCCGTCAAATGAAGTATATATTCATCTCGCCTGAAGAGTTGGAAGGGAAATAAATACTTAAGTGCCTGGTCTCCTGGATACACCAATCTAGATATCACTAAGTGTTTCCCACGGAAAAGGGAGGTTTCTGTTAACTGCTAGTCTTCTATTAGTGCTTGAGATTCATAGTAAAAATCCGTTAGACCTAACTAAGTATTATTTTTTCACATTTTATGCAATCTCTCAATGTCCAATTCATTCAATTATTGCATAGCAGCTGGGACTCTAATGTAATCAAAAACTTTTCCCTGTATCAGAAACAGTGATAAGTTCCCTGTCTTGGCATTGGTCATCAATGGTCATGGTTTGGTGTGTACTAGGGGAAAATGGCCAGTTCTGTTTGCAAGTCAATTTGATGAGCTCCATGCTAAACTAACTGCCTCCAGTGCAGGAATCATTCGTTGGAAAGGTTGGATCTCCACAAGGCTTTGCATAAGATATTTTTCAAATATGAACTACTACATATCTTATCACGACACTGAAGGTCTTGCAAGTTAAAACGGTGATAGAAGAGAGCTAAGAACACATCGAAGTGGGAGATACATTCAGATAAAATCATCCATGACCATCAATATACAAGTATGATATTCGGGAGACTGAAATGTACTTCAAAAATGCGAATGAGGTTGGACGAGTTCGGTGAACATCTGTATATAGTTCACAAGCAAGTGAGACGCTGATGGCAGAACATGTCAGACATGGTACATAATGCGACAGCTGTTTGGCCGTATAACCATAAAAACTAATACGGCNATGAGCAGAGTTTCAGTCAGACTAGCCGAATGTCAGTCTACGGTGGGAAATTCGAAGCATCCACGCCAGTCCAAATAAATCCGAAGTAAAGCATTGTAATACGAATATATTTTACACAAACTGGTTTTTGCTCGTTACTGCTTTTACAATGTTTGCTGTTTTGCACACCAAAGTGGCACAAACTGAGATATCGAATGTGCAAAATCAGGAAGGTGTTTGCGTNGATTGGGAATGCTTATCTCTGGATAGTTCGGAGTTCGGGTCGTTAGCCAACTCCCCCCTATCCGCCCTCTAGGTCAGTGTCTCACAGACTCGTTTGACTGAATAGATGCATTTCGTGCGACGCAACAAATAGGCAACTAGCAAAAAACCCAAGACAACCAACCCCGAGCATGCTGTTGAAGCCTCCGAGGTCAACCTAGCAAGAAATGAACAAATGGCTTCCAGTAAAATCAATTGCGTTTTAACTTGAAAACAAGGCTTGGAACTTATGACAATAGGACTGATTGACCAATATACCAACCCCATGGAGGTCGGTAAAGCAATAAAAAAACATATTATTGGGAGGAGTAGTTTGATGGCGAACGATTGAGGTTATCGGGTTAGTAAAAGGACCCACGAAATTCATTACAAAACTCATTTCTATCTGGTCACAGTATCGAAAATTGAAACCGCTATTCTATGAATGCATGAGAGTACATCACACACTGAAAAGAAATCAGGGAGGCTTATTCAACTATTTCAGCCGGTGAAACTGTATTTTTCAAACTTGATAAACCAGATACANTTTCAAACTTGATAAACCAGATACAGCTTAGTTCGTCACTTGTAAAACTACTGTCGGACTGGCCGATGTAATTGTCAACCCTTTCACTGACTCCAAAGCTGTCTATTGTTGACAATTCAGTGATCCTCGTCTATTGACGATGACAGAACCCAGTTGATTAGAAAGCTTACAGTAGAAATTGTACTAAAATAGTAAAATAGAAGTATAGTTATTCAGTTTAACTCAACAGCAAGATCGTGCTATCGGTATTATTCTCAATTCTCAATGAGGTTGTGGAACCGTGCTCAGCAAATTGCTGAAACTACTCGTTATGCATCAGCATATTATGAACGCTAACTCTGTGAAATACCTCTGTGCTAGCTTGTCACATTCTTTAATATCCCGGAAAGTTCATCTATAAGAAACGTGGCTCACTCCACAGAATGAACGCTTCATCTGTATTCCCAAGAAAGAACACTTCATAAGGATCCCAGTTAAGAGGGACTCACGTACAGAAAGTTTAGTACAGTTACCGAGAGTGGCTGCAAATTCCGCTTTCCCCGCAGCTTAGCTCATACCAGTGTTCTTCAGTTCATCGGTGATGCAAATGCAAGTGAAAGACAAACTGCCGAAACTGACCTCATTCATGATAATGTACTATTTCAAGTGCGTCTGTGGAGCATGTGGGTCGTACGGTAAGTCGTTTGTCTCAATGCGTTGAGGAGCACCAGCAGCGATGGTTAGGTCAGGCGAAGACTGGCTGTATCTCAAGCGCGATCGTGGGTCATCTCGTCGACACCGGGCACAATCGGAGAACGCTTTCGATGTCGTTTATCGCATCCCAATCAATCGCTCGAGGTCAGACCGAGTTTGGACACTAGCTATGACCGAGGCCAAGGCCATTCGCTTACTAGGTCCTAACCGGTGTGTTCCGAAACAAGACTGGTACATGCGCTCCAATTGTCTTGGTCGGGTGTGAAAACCAAGACAGAACATGACTTGTCACCTGATTCAAGTAGGGAAAGGTTAACTATCACACTAAACATTCTCACACAAGCATGTACAAATCCGCTACTCTGTGCCTCCGACTAATGACTTTAAATTGAGTTAATCGCTATCATTATGTAAGTCTTTTTCCAGTACATGATATGTAGGAGCATAACTAGGAATATCAGAAAACAATTGTCTGCTCACCGATTCGGTTTTTAAGCATGAAAACACTGAAGTTCGTCAATATGTCAAATTTCAAAAATAACAGTTGGAAATGGAATTCCTTATCATGTTTTATCTTCCTTTTTTAAGTTTTGTTGCATTGTCTTCAAAGTTAGCCAAAGTCAAAACAATCGTTTTATTCATTCTAATGGATGGATTCTCAGCTTCTTGCACTCCAGGAACATTTATGGTAACGCATACAATCACAAAGAAGTGAAAAAACAGTATCATAAATTCAAAAGAATGTGTGACGTACCAGTTTGAAAATGAATATCAATTGTGTAGGAAGTTCAAAACGTTTTCTCTAACGGATGCCTTTAGAGCTAGAAATCTCGAAAGATAGGGGATGACGGACAAACGATAGCCAGTGGTACAAGCATACGCTAGTTTATAACGACATCTAGTTACAGAAATGGATAGGCATTTTTGAAGTTCTGTGTGTAATGGGTGAGTGGTGTCTGACAGAATGTTGTTGCAGAACTTATCGCTCTAAGACCGGCAAATAAAACTGGAGAAGTAGTAGAGAAGTTGAGTAACAACACAAGAATATAGAAATCGAGTGAGTAAATACAATGAAACTTTCCCCAAAGTGGGCTCATGCATCGCTTCACCGGCATTCTCTCTCCTCATCCCTCGATGTAATGAGGTTCCGAAAAACTTTGTTCCCATTATGACAACCGTTCCATTTGAAAACACTATACTAGCGCTAAATGCGTTTTATTTCACTGTATTCGAGCCAACCGGAACAGAACGGACATCGCCCAGATCTTGTCCGGGTTTCGATGAATGGTGAATTCATGCCCCCATACACTTGATTTGGTACTTGTTCTCAGTACTGCTTGTATTATTTCACATATCTTCCCCTTGATCGTCGGACAGAATAATAATAATAGTAATAATAATATGCGTGTATAATAAATCTAATTAATTCTTGTTTAATGATTATTCTGTATTCAAATGCCCAGGCACCTTTCAAGAAGGAAGCTATGATCATAGAAAGGCTGTCTGGCGGGCGCGGTTGGTGGGTGTTCGAACGTAGCACCTCCGTGTCACTATTTGGATGACCATAACGAGTTCAGCAATACTGACTAAAAGTGTTCACATACGCGAAGCTCAGTCATGTGTCATTCCAATTGAATGCGCTCAACCTAGTGTATGATTTGAAAACAACTGAACCAAAATAACTGGGCTCTCTGATGGTTTCAACTTTACCGTTGAAAATATTGCTGTCAGTTTGGCTCCCATGGAAACCGTTGATGAGCGGAAACGTTCAGATCATCGAGTTTGTTTACTCACAGTATACGGATGGGTTCCTTTAGTTTGGAAGAAGACGTTTTTTATTCACAAACACTGTAAATTGTTGACCTGAAGATAACGAATGGTTGCATCATAGAGCTCTCTTTTTGATTACCGCTCGTAAAAACTTGAACTTCTGGCTTCCACATAATTTTCAATGCAATTCGAATAGCCATATTCACAGGTGGGTAGCAAAACTAATGATATAACCCCAACAACCGTGTACCGAGTCAGAGTTACTGCAGGGTGAATAAGCCTGCACAGAAATAAACATAAATTTGAGAAAATTGTTTTTTTTACTTTTGTGATTGTCTCTTCATGCATGATCGACAGCAAACCATTGTGTTTGTCTCCGCCATTGTTCCGTCAATTAATTCTTTAGTTCACACACTGCAGAAACCAAGGGAATCGAAAAACAGCTTCATGGTATCCGCAAACTATTTATAAATGTGAGTAGTACTACACAACACGAGTGAAGATAAACCGTATTGTAACACTCTCGAAAATGTAACGGAGCAGTTGAACAAACCGCGTGTAATTCGATCTTCCTTTTGCGCTATTGACAGACGTGTACAAACCCGGAAGATATCCCCGACACAAAAGTTTTACTTTCTTTTTCTATTTATTTAAAATAGAAATGTACAGTCAACTGTCAGTAAGGGGTCCGCGGCCATACAAAGGTTGCCTGCAAAAAATACAGATGTAGGGAAGATGGGCGGCGGTGGATTGGTTTGAACACGGGACACCCCCAGGTCACTATAGTCGGTGACTTGACCACTTGACCACCACCGCCCAAAGCCTCAAATCGGTCAAATGTTTTACTGATTGTTCCCCTCCCTCGGTTGTGTACACTTATTTGCGATCGCTTGCTGCGTGACAATACACGTGGCTCCCGGTGTCTGTGTCTTTTCACCACGATTTCGTATCTTGGTGCGTGTGCTGAGCTGGCCCATATTGACTCCCTGTGTGTCATTAGAGCGAGCTCCCGAGGTTAACGCTACCCCCCAGCTGCTACCGCATTTCTATAACAAATTAGTAGCGCATTAGTAGGTCATCGAAATAGTTCAAACGAACTGGTCGAATGACGTATAATTGAGGGATCGCTTATCTGTGTTGATCCAGGCCTACGTGATGACGTCACCTTGGGGCTGCGCTTTACAGTTTCTGGACACCTGAAATCAATCAAATTTGAAAAGCGACGTCAATGACACGCGTAGAACTTCTGACAACTCACCATTCGTGGATCGTGCTGGCCAATCCGAGACTGCAGACAGAAGCAGAATAATGCAATTAATACTGCAATATGATTGAAGGAAGCCTAGATAACCAATTATCTTCTTTTGTACATATGTTTCAATCGCGCTCATTTCTTCCAATAAACGAACTACGAGTTACCAGTCTTGTGGCCTTTTCCTCGCATCTCGATCACTTGCGAACTCGAACCATTGCGGTTCAGTGCTTCCGTGATCCAGTCCGTGATAGCTGATCCTAGATTCGTGTTCGGTGATTCCTACTGCGTGGTTCGTGTTCCGAATTTCATGCTTATTACTACTTCCGCTACTACTACAACTGCTGTTATTATTATTATTATTATGGGAAAATATTTAGAGCATTTCATCGAACAAAGTAAACCTTTTAAATATTTGAAAATAAGTTGTAAAGAAACCATTTGTTTCTTGCGCGTACATATTGTGTTAGAGTTTAGTAACAAATGAATCAGGCTTTCAATATCCGCCAGAAAGCTGTTTACGCTGTATCAAACGGTCAATACGTGCCTCATTGGTTACAAACACATTTCTCGTCTGCGTAGCATTGTGCCCTCATTAGGATACACCCGAATTTAGCCGAAACACGGTCCGTTTGTTATTTTTTCTTCGTCTGGATATCACCACTACGTGCGAGGTAATTTAGTCCCTTCATTTCCGGTCGATTCTGGTGGGATATGAAATTAACTCAACGTGAAATGAGACACCCAAACAACAATGACGACAGACGACCCATGTAGCTATGAATTCCCATGCAAAATGGTACAAACATTTATAATCCGTATCCTGTGGGCATGATTGGATCGTAAACCTTAAAATGAAAAGTTTTACTTGCTAACCCAAAGGTCCGCCGTGTGAATCACTAGTAGAGACTGCTAATGCTCGTAAAAACTTCAATATGATCGAGGTGCGTGACTAGGGTTGCGCCTGGTCACCCTTCACTTGCACCTCGTAAGATGCTCCCATACGACCAAGTGTCTCAAATAGCCTGTGCTGAGGAAACCCTATTCACTGCCTTCTCGAGGCCGAGAAGTGAGAGGACGAAAAGCCGACATCCCGGGTTATAACCGGTTTGGTGGACGATTGGCAGGTCACCTAGGATTGACCGAACCCCTGATTTCAAACCAACCACGAAGAGGCTTACGAATAACACACATTTCCCGATACAGCGGCTGTAGTCACCGGCTCGATTTGGCATCAAGGAGTATTTGGACAACTTGGACTTTTGATCCCGTCCGAATGGAATATGAAATATTGCGCGCGTCCCTCGATTGGCTGCGTTGCACTTACACATTCAGCTTCACATTGTGGGAAATTTCACATTTTCACTCATTCTCATGCGTCGTCGTTACTCACAGGATGATATTATTTGTTTCAAATATGCCAGGCTATCGGTAGGTGGTTCAGTAGTTTGTGCGATTCCCGTTTCTCAATGTCCAGGCTGGAACAAACACCCAAGCATGTAGGATAGCAAGTTGCTCTTAATTGAACCGCTCTGTCCCAAATGACTGCCCCCTCATTGATCAGCACTAACACTCGGTCCCTGTTTCCCAAATTGTCGGATATAACTAATGTGCTCCGATCAAGAATTCATACGAACACATGTGCGGTCTGTGCTTAGGAATCTTGGTTGAATAAAGATGTCGATCACACTATAGTGTCCAAAGCTGGTTTTCAAGTTTACCGACAGAAAATTGGAGCCGGAGAGAATAGGACTGGAGGGAGTGTTGCGACCTATGTCAGCGTTTCCTGGTGTGGCAAGTCCCATGTTATCATTCAGCACTGCTCAAAAGGTAGTGAGTACCGAAGCGTGGAGTGTCATAAAAGATTCTGCCGGTTTACTCACACAATATTGACTAACTTGTGTATAACACCGTAATGTACACAATCCGATAGTATGTCATTCTTCGACTAGTTCAGACCTTTTATTGCCCCACTTGTAGATGTTACTCTGCACATAATCGGTGGCGAGTTGAACCATACTAGTACTTATCCACTTTTATCATTTGGTATGAGAGATCTCCGTCACTCTCCCACAGGAGGTAATTCTATACTGGACAGAGTAATCACCAACCACACAACCCTTTTTTCCTTTGCACTAAAAGCTCCCATTTCGTCCAGTGACCATTGCTTACTCCTAGTCCGACATAAAACATATTCACACATTGCAAAAACATGTTTCTCTCGATCTGACCACATCAGATTTCATTTTCGTAACTTCTCATTCACAGGTGTTTCTCTCCTCAATGAATCTCTCAGACAGGCCTCTCTCGATTGTTTTCATCATCTCCTTCTGCTTTGTTCACTTTTGTCTCGCTATTCACCCAAACAATCAATGCTATATATGATTACTGCTACCGTGTTCAAAGCCTATATTTGTCCAACGGAAGGATAAACTCTCCTTTACTATGGTCGCTGCGACTACAATAGGAACCTGCGTACAAGTCCCACAATGCTTCAGCTGTCAGGTAGTTACCAGACTTAATAAAGCTGAAGTGCATCGATTCTGTGATCAAATTCTGACGACTGGAAACTGCAGACATCTATGGCAAGGTATAAGACTTCTCTGTGGAAGGAAGAAAGTAGGGTCGAGGCTGAATGTGGATGCTGATGATCTCCAAGCCGCATTCCTGTGCCAGTCATCGGACATTCTTGCTGCCTACTTATTACAAACTGATTGTAACGTGAAATCATTCTCATATCGTGATGTTTTAAAACGTTAACTGTCTCCATTGGTCATCTGCTGTAGTCCCTGATGATTAACATCTGGTCCTCATCAAAGTTGGCGTTTCCTCCCTAACTGGGGTAGTCATCTCCATTATAAATGGCCCACCTAACACGTCCCTGAATGTTGGAGGCGAGCCTCAATCAGACCGATCCCCGAAGCATCCGCAACTTCTATCCTCTCCAAACGTTTTTGTCCCATAGCATTAGCATCTTCAGCTCGTAAATTGACTTAAAAGACAATCCTCAAACGCCTTCGGAAGTGTATAAACATTCCCAGTGATTAATTACAGTTTGCTTACAAGCCTTATAGATCCACCTTGGACGCAGTCTGCATCCTCTTTCATTTTGTCAACAAATGTTTGAACAGCTCTCTTACGTCTGTATGGTGTGTTTTTCTAAACCACTCTTGTGCATTTGATTCCATTCCTAGAATTAATTTGTTTCAAAAACTGGAATCGGTTGAATGCCCCAAGCAGTTGTTAGCCTGGCTATCCAACTATGTTACTGATAGCGTACAAGCCACTAGATTGGGGAAGTCTTCATCTAAACCCTTAGTCAAGAACTCCGGAACTGTGCTATCCCCAATGCATATTTTATATATATTTATATTTCTGCTATTCGCTGTGTTTCTTCCGCACGAATTTTGGAATATGCAGATGACGTCATGTTGTGCGAACCCATTTCTTCTTACTTTGATGTCAGCTCTTTCATCGACAATCTTGTTCAAATTCAGTCAGTCTTCTCCTCATCCGGACTTACTTCAAACCCCAATTATTGCGTTGAATGTTTGTATGGTTTTTCTCTCTCCCCATATCCGACAGACTCTGCAGTGACTACTGGCAATGCTTTATCCAGGGTGAACTCTGTGAGATGTCTTCATTTCACCATAATTAGCCATCTTCTTTGATTTACCCACATCCACAACTGTATTGGTAAACTGTGGTGCCTATCATTTGAAATTCGAAAGTTCAGGCAGTGGTTGCGCGCATCCCAGTCGGTTATTTCTATCTTTGTTTATCATTCTGTTTTCTTCCATCTTACTCTACTGTTCCCCGGTTATTTTTCCTGGCTTACTCAAACAGGATTTTGAAGTCTTACACCGGGGTCTAACCATTATTGGCCGCATTTCTTCTATTCTTGTGAATGAGTTAACTTTAAATCTTTCAGGTCGTCGCATAACTTCCTGTGTGTAATTTGCGGCGAGGATTGTCACAGATTCTGACACGTTTTCTTTCCCGTCATTCAACACACTCCTGATTATGGCAACTTTTTTTCAAATTACCGCTTATCGCAATTCACCTATACCGTTTCTCACTGGTCTACTTTCAAACAAAAAGCGGACAACGAGTGAACTTTGTCTAAACCTTGGATTTTGATATGCCCCCATGTCTGTAAAAATGTGTATCACCAATGATTATGTAGATTGTGATGGTTGGCGTGTATGGTTTTTTTAAATGAAGTGTGAACCGCAGTACTTGCAAACGTTATGCGCAATACAATACAATGCAGGTATGATCCGATGAACAAGTCACCGGCTCCCAGTTGATTTCGCTTTTGCACACACCACCCCGCTACCTTGTGGTTCAGACTCCGGCTAGCCGGAGGATGCGGTTGTTGATTCCTTAAAAAACTCACATGCTCTTGGCCTGGGAAACGTGACAGTATTTAGCCTATATGCAAATCATCGAAGGTTTCTCTTCTTCATTAAGATTATTGTACTATTATGTATTTGTCACAGTCTGGTGTCAGATGTGTTATACATATATTTATATACATAGACAGAGAGAAGGAAAAAAGAGACTGATGATGCGGTGTTTGGGAAACAAAATCGCTGCCCATGTGGGGATGTTTTACAAAACATCTCAGTTTTGAAGAGTTTGTTCATACGGTTTTCTTATAAAAATCCTTACGGGTGTTGACCAAAGTGGTGCAACATCACCCTCATTTTGAAAATCCATTTCAGCTTGGAATAGCATATGTATACATATATGGCTATGAAAAAAGTGTATTTATTCCTGACTTTATCTCCAACATCTACGTTCTTAGTTCATTTCTATCACCATTTGAATGTGCGCGACCTTGAGTGTCGCTATAAAATTTGCAGTAGTTTGAAAGTTACTGCTCTGATTTAGAAAATATTTTGGACGAAGCAGCATGGGAGCACATTATTTTATTAGATGATTCGTTTTCTATGAGGGTTTCTATTAAGTTGAGCACACTTATTCTAAATTTATATTCCCTTTTCATTCAGTGCACAGTAAATAAGCAAATTATTGAAAATATTCTAACTTAAATGAATAAAATTAAATAAATAAAGCTTGGTAGTAGAAAACGGGTGGACCAAAAGAAATATTCTTTTTTCACATTTAGGCAGTTTCTAGAAAGGTCGATTTCAATGTCAAATTCGTTTTATTAACGCGCAGCNGCGCAGCAGCTGGGATTTTATTTTGTTCGGAAACTTCTTCCTCTATCAGAAACAGGGATACGTCAGCTACCTTGCCATTGGTCGCCGGTGTTAAGAGAGTGCGGCGAATTAAAGGAAACGTGCAAATTCTGTTTGGAAATCAACTTGGTTTATTCCATGCTAAAGCGACTGCCTCCACTGCTCAAAATTCAAGAGGAGCAAATGGCACATAGACGAGATGAAAGTGCAATATCTGTATAAAGTTTATGAGTCATCTTAATAAATAAATTGCAGTTAGGTTTTCTACTGTGACCTTCTTATCTTACAGCCGATGCATTTGCAAAAATCGTTGAAATCGCGAAATTGTACATTTTAATGTCATGTGGCTAATAGAAGCAGTGACACAAGTGGATATTATATCAGATATGTTGCATCTGATGTGGGGCAATATCATATACAATCCCGTGAATGAGGCTGGAAGAATGAAGTATTGAGACGAACAAATGTGATGCAAATCAGGATTTCGCACGAGTTTGGTCAATACCTGTATGTACTGCAAAAATGCGGAACACTACGGTTAATTTAACTTCTTCGGACTGGGTTTCGGTAATTAATCGGTGATTGTCCTATTGCAGCATGAAGCCGCTTTCAGGATACCAATTTTGAAAAGTTCTCACTAGATGATTGAACAGAAAAACGTTTAGTTGAGAAAACCTTTTTGAATTTCCAATTTTTTCTGTAAAATAATATTGAGATTATTAATGATGCCATTGCGAGAAAAGGATATGCTCTTCCTTCCAATTGATGAATATATCTCTCAGTTTGAGCTTCATTTTCTATACACGCGACGAAATTTTCACTTTGAAATTGAATCAAATCCTCCATTCCTCACAAAACGAAACTCAGTATCTCTCCGCAGTGATGCAAGACAAACCTTTTCATTTCAGACCACTCACGGGATCTGAATTTCATTTTACTTCTTTTTATCGAATATTTTAGTGTTACAAAGTTCAAGAAGGGTATGAAGTTCATTTAAATGGCCCCCCTGCGAATGTAGTTCACTCGATCGGTATGTGGTTACACGCATTCGTGTTTCAATTACCCGACTATGGTGATCTGCTGTGCACCAGTCCGGCGTGTATGTAATAGGGTCAGCATCGTTTCAGTGGATTATGTTTTATCAGCATGTGTTATGTTTTACGCCGCTTATATCCGTTGCCTATAATTATGTCGCACAGCACACCAAAATTGGAAAAAACAAGATACAGCACAGTAACACTAGTAGCACACGGGAACAGCGGACTAGCACTAAGTTCGTGAGTGGATGATAGTTCTAGGAGTGGATGCTATCTAGGCGAAACATAGGACGCACGGTCGGTTATAGATCTTTCAAGCCTCCCAAAACACGCGATAGAAGACACGACTTAAGCAGCACAGGATTTTTATTGGCGTTTCACACAAGTCACAAGCCAATTTACAAGTTTTACTCTGACGCTTATGTGTATGACTCAAAGTAACATCCATCAATACAAGAAAAGATTGTTTCAATTAATTACAGTTAGCAAAGTTTAACCAATCATAGGCCGAGGATGAGAAGGACCGGTAAAGTGAATATTGCCGTACGACGCAATATTATTGATTTATTTCCGCGACATTAGTATTGATCCGCGATAACCCTAATTTGGGTCAAATCTGATGGAGAATTGATTTTCGTCCCAACAGTGTGATTATTGTTCCGTTTCTCATACATGTCTGCAAACTTTGTACCATCAGAATGAAAAGTTTTACAAAAGGTAATTTGCTGGAATTTATGACAGCCAAAAATAATTATTCTAAATTGTTTGTGCACTTTCGGAAAACGGTGGTTTCAAAAATTAATCAATCACTATAGTAACTTGTCATTGTCATTTCCGTCGGTGATTGAAATATTGAACTTATTTGATTTTGTCCGGTCATTTAATTGAAGAATACGGATAATTCTTTGTGTTTACTCGTTTGGCTCAGATATACTTATGCCGAGATTACTGAAATTGGAATTTCTCAAGTTATGTTGATTGTCGTTCAGTTCTATGAATCATAGTTTATGATTTATTCTGATGACCAGAATGTCTGGGATTTTGAAATCTGTATACAATCGAAATCCATAAGAAGATACTGCAGAGTGAAATTTTTAGTGGAGCCTTCCAAAATCGATCGTGTCGGATAATGAGCCATTTTGTAATTGAAGAAACCTGCGGAAAGGCGAATATTTTTTGTGATAAATCCCATCGTATTCAAATCAAATGCAATCACAGAGTAAATATTTGAAAGTAATGTGCAACTGTTTCAGCTATCTTGGTGTCTCGTCAGCAACGTAAAGCTCTCACAGTGGGGAACCAGCCCGAGACCTCACATGTAGAACGAAAGTATACTACTCACTGGATATCTGATCACACTATTTCCACAATTTATTTACAAGTATCATACTAAAAACCCATCTTTTTCGGGATTGCATTGTGGAACACAACCTGGCCAAATTTAGCACCCATACCCAGGCTCGCGATCATGTCTGAAACTTAGCGGAACCAAATGTTGAAAAGAGTTAGATTTTTTCTAGCCAAATGTTCTTGAATAGCAGGTGCTAGCTGGATGAAACCTTGCCGCTTCACCAGAACCCCTGACCAGATCCGATACCATCATCCCCTTGAACTGATTACGGTTTGTTTGAGTAGGTACCAGGTACCAGTTTATTATTAGCTGAAACAAATGTGTGCATTCTTGTGAGGGACACAACATCTGGGCAGTTGGTTACACCATCTGTAACTTTACTACCGTGCAAGAAGTTGAGAGGGCACACGAGTTGACAATTGATAGTTTGAAAATACATATTCATCCACCATGGAATTGGCTGGGACACCGATGAACTTAATTACTTTTACAATTTTTTCGACACAAAATAATTTCGGTCGATTAGTCATGTGCTAGAATTATGCCCTAAAAGAGCGTACCAGCCCCAGACCCCTCAGGGGAATTGCACAGCCATTACATTTGTGACACTCACATGACGCGCATTTAATTCACAGTTACTTCTGATTAGTGGTGTGGAAAAATTGGTATTGCTTGATTTGAACTGACTATCTACCCGTAACCGGTAACCTACATGGAAGTCCTGACTTGGTGACAGGCTTTCGATTGAAGTTAACGGACTGTCATTTGCGTCTCCCTCCGTTGCTGTCGGGCCAAATAAACTGACTGACTATCACGGAAGACTGCATCTGAACAAACACGAATTAGCAATTTGGTTGAGTTTGTTGGCACAGCGGTAACTCATCAGCCTTCCATTTGATGGGGTTGCAATGCAAATCCTAGACGGGACGGTGTATATGCACTTCTGATGAGCACCAATAAGAGCGAAACTCGATTGGTCTATTGCCTCCCCGAGTGTATGTTTGGACAGATGAACTGAGTGAGGATTGTGCGTGAAGGTGAAGTCCGAAGGATAGCCAGTTCAAGTCAATCAAACTCACAAAGCCATTAGCCTCTCTCACTTTCCGGTTAGGAACAGAATCTGGGCTGTTAGCACTGTCCGCTACAGGATAATAGAGGCTAACAAATAATGTCAATCGGATGACGTGAATTCGTGAATGTGGGACGAGACGGACCGATCTGGTAACTGGCAAGTTGATCACCCCATTTAAAAAGAGAAAGTACCGCATAGTTGAAGAAATATAAGAGAAAAGGGAACAATGGGAAAGCAATCAAATATGCGATTTATAAGCTAAATAATGTCCTGCATATTAATAATCCGCGTGATCCAAATGGATGTTTCAGTTGTTTAGTTTTAAGCGAATACACAGGTGAATGTGTTAGTAAAAGAAATAATTTGACCATCTGATGCGTTGCATGCGAAAATTGCTTAAATACATTGAAATGAAACCAGAAGACGTATGGAACTGAAACAATTTAGCACATTAACCGTTAGTTCATTGTTTGTTCCCAGAATTGATTGATTTACTATTCAGTCAGCTGATTTAAATTCCCATTCAGTGGATTGGATGCTATTGTGGGAATTTGATTTAAATCTCCGATAGTGATATTGGTCGTAGTTCTGCGTATTTGTCAGAATTCATTCTATGCTATGACACGAATTCATATTTTTGTGTTTTCCAATCTATAGTGTGAGATTGAAATGAGCAACAACAACAACAATTAGACAGGCTCGTCATAGGACAGGCGTTTACAACCAGCATAATTGTATTCGGTGCTAAAATATAACTGGTTTTCCGCTATTATTATTCCTAATTACATTTGGTAACCCCGATTAATTGATATGGTTTTTATACATTCATAGGTACGTTTACTCACCGATACTGTGAAATTTTGCATAACCGATTGACATTGAATTATACCCTAACAACTATAGAACGCGTTTAGAGTAAAAGTGTGCGAGGACTGAACCAAAGGCGCGCAGGTGCGCAGTCAGTACACGACAAGTACGAGGTGCAGATGTTCCCAGGCAAGGCAAACGTGAACAGTAATCTCGGATGGTGAATCTATTGTTCAGTTTATTGCAACTCACTTACCAAACCAAATATGAACACAGTCGAGAGCACAGCTCACAGGTAAAACGACGTTCGCGATATACTCGGACTGTAAGAATGGAATTCAGTTGATGTGACTGGAGGGCTATGAATTTTACGACCACACTTGTGATTTATAGCTTCGGCAAAGTGTTGATCTTTTCACATTCGAATTACCCAGCGTGGGCGGCGTCCATGTGTAGGTTCGAATCCCATCAAGGCTATTGGACTTTTCACAGTCGACATACAAACTTCAAATCTGCCAAACAACAATTTGAACAATGTAAAGAGTGTTTATCGTTTACTAGCTGTCTTTGGTGATGCCTCGCCTTCACAAGAAGCACTGTGTTCCCAAATGTCAAGTGCATGTTGCGCGGAATCCGATACGAGTTATCAATAGCTGCACTGGAAGCTTTCAATGAACTGACTGCAAGGTTACTCGTCTGAGCACGGCAGATCTGTTTCACCAAATGGTTCGAGGGCATTGAACTGGGTGTGCATACACACTGGTAGAGAATATATCTGTCGGGAAAATGTAACGCTTATCTTCATGTAATAAATAAAAACTGTTTGTGCATCCAGAAACGTTTTGTTCAGCCCTCATGCTAACAGACTCAAGCACAGGTATTAATTGTCGTTTTAGCTGTCAATGAAATGGCTTTGTGAAGTACCTTCCTAACCAATGAGATTGAAGTGCATGCATCTATCACCTAGAGGTAAAGTTAGATAAGCAAATATTATATATGTTGGCAATTACGTGTGAGGATTGTAAATACCAAGTGATTAGGTCAACAAATTGAGACCCGGAAGTCTTGGGTTGGAACCGCTCCAACTAGATCAACCTTCCGTCTATTTCGGTATTTTTCTGAGGCAGCTTTTGTATGGCCGCGGACCTCATCCTGAAAGTTGACTATACATTTGTGCATTCCATAAATAGAAAAAAGGAAGTAAAGGAAATGTGTTATTATTCTTTCAGTTGAGGAACAGAGATATGCCTTTAGGACACTTAGATTATTTATGAAGAGATAATTTACTTTGCAGAAATTGCGCTTCGCTGATCACCGTGAGGTCCTCTGTGAACAAATTCCTCCTTGTTGGGAACAATCATCAGTCCGACGAGATTCGAATCTGGACACGTTTATTCGGTGTGCCACTTACTTAATTGCGCTCTTTGGGTTGACTCGTAAGAGACTCGTACTACATGGAGAAAGTGTATTACTCTGGCAGTCATCCATCACTGTCGTTCAAATTATCGGATCTCATCAGTCGCACTGTTTGATTCTACGGACGGATTTTCTACAAACACAATTTTGAAAAGTTTCAATAAGTATGAAAAAACAAGTCTTCTAAGTTCTGCAACGATAAATGAAGTTAAAACATTGGGTCCCCTTTATCCAATTCGTTAGAACCGAGAGAAGACAAATACTACGAGATGTTAACATTTCGCTTAATCTCTTCAGTGGCTACAACGTAAAACCATCTGGTATTTATACAAGCAAGTTTTGATAACTACAGTGGTGAAACGGACAGTAGTCAGGGAAGCGGGTGAGAGGGTGGGGTGGGAAATCAGTTCCACGGCAGTTTGACTGATTGAGTAAGAAACGTTTATGCCCATAATATTGAGTTACGTAACTTGATTAGCATCGCCTCGTTAAACGCAAACGTCCTGGGGTTCAAGTTACGTAATAATGGCTTGAA
>UZAN01051510.1:3076-18846 GCA_900618425.1 Echinostoma caproni | reverse complement strand
GCATACACTCGACCCTTCACAGACAGCCGGATGTCACGACGGAGCCACAGATATCTCAAGTTGGCAAATGCCAACCGAGCCTTCTGTATGCGAGCTGACACTTCATCCGTGATGCCTCCGCCGGGTGAGATGTAGTTGCCCAAATAACAAAACTTATCCACCTGCTCTACTACTCCCCAGTTAGAGTGAGGTTGGGTGCTCGACCAACCCAGTCTTGTAGCAACATTTTACACTTTGAAGGTGCAAAACGCATACCGAACATGGCAACACTAGCACTCAAACTATCCAGAAAAGCTTGCAACTTACCTGAATCTTTACTTAGTGGCACAATGTCATCTGTACACTCTAGATCAGACAGTCTGCCACCTGGAAGTAAATCGATACCGCTATCCCTACACGAGGATAGGGCTGTTTCAAGAATTAAATCTATGGCAAAGTTGAATAGAAAAGGAGAGAGAGAGGGCAACCGTGTCGAACAAGTGTGCACTCTTCCCGAGCGGCAGATAATCGACGGAGTAGTATACAATGTTAATTAACTAATTAATGTTAATTAAACTGATTCTTCTGTGGTTTTCACAAGGGGACCTGTGGCTCTTCTTGTAAATCGGTATGATCACCGATCCACACCATTCAACTGGAACTTCTTCCCTTTCCCATATTGTCTGGCGCATACAATGGACTTTTTGGGGACTGATGTCTACTGTGAATTCAGGATCCCAGTACTATAAGCCACTTAAGTGCACCGGGGTTGTCTTTGAAGTTCTTGCTCCGCACGTTAGGTGATGACGAAGCCTGTTCAGTAGGCCAGCGTGGTGCGGGCATTGTACTCAATAATACAACCGAAGCCGCACTACTCGATTGGATTCCCGTCAACAGTTGCTTATGTGCGACGCGGCTACAAGGGTTTACTAGCGTCCGGAAGGGAAGCAACAACAAAAAGTGTTTGCTCATCATTTCAGCGTATGCTCCGACCAACTGCAGTTCTAACGCACAAAAGGACGAGTTTTATGATGAACTCACCGAACTCATTCGGTTGAGTCGAAGCTCCGATATAGTTGTTCTTGCAGGTGATTTTAAAGCTCAAGTTGGAAAACTGAGCGCCAAATACTGGAGAACACACTTAGTGGTCTCCAAGACGTAGGTATTGAATGGGCAGCTGGAGAAAAGCTGTGCGATTTGGAGTACGCTGACGACATCGTTTACCTGTTCGAATCTATGGAGGGTGCACAAAGAGCACTTGACAGATTAGCAAGTTCTGTCGCTCCGTTCCGCATGTGCTTTGCACCTTCAAAGTGCAAAGTGATGCTTCAAGCCTGCGTGTCGCCGAGTTTCGTTCTGAAACTAGACGGTCAAGAATTAGCTGAAGTTAACTGCTTCTCGTACTTGGGTAGCTACGTGACCGACGACGATAGTTTCTCATAGGAAATAACCGTCCGCATTTCCACGGCTCGTGTAGCGTACGCAGGACTAAAACACGTATGGCGACAATGTGCAGTTTCGCTGAATTTGAAAAGTCGCGTATACTGCGCCCCTGTATGATCAGTTCTACCTTATCGTTGTGAGAACTTGAATTTGCAAGTAGAAGACATCCGTCGTCTAGTGGTCTTCCATCATTGATGCCCACGTCGTCTGGCTCAAGTAGGATGGAGTGAGCGGGTTGGTAACGTAGAAGTCGTCGAGTGCTTGGGAAAGCATCAAACAAGAATTCACTATCGCATCGAATCCAGCTCAATAGGCTCCGTTGGCCAGGACACGTATTGCGTATGCCCAACAGTCGCCTACCGCAGCGCGCCTTATTCCCAATGGCTGTTACAGACAGAAAAAGGCCACATGGAGGCCAGCAGATGACGGGAAGACGAGGAATGAAGAAATACACATAGCAATTAGGTAGAGTAGGTCTATTGTCTTCTGGGTTGATGTTCAAAAGACTCCGAAACCGCAGGGTTGGAGACACTGAAGGTAATGGCTGCGAACCGACAGCAATGACATTGCTGTCACTTCTTATCACACCAGAATGCTTGAACTAGTATGTATGCACAGTTGGACTGTGTGCTCTGTGCGTTGATCACAAAGGTTCGCCTTCTTTTCCATTCCCTGTCCTCCTTACATATTCTTACGTACTTTGTATGCCTAATAAGTTTGGCAGAGAACAGTGAAGTTCATTACATGGTATTACGCTGTACAATGATGATGATGATGACCGGCTTCTCACTGGTAGATATGAAACTGTGTCGCCCATTCGTTTGCTGGTAAAGTTATGGAACGTTGGATCATCTCTGTTGGTGGGATAAGATATGCGAGTCGAAATAGGATGGATGAATAAATCGCCAGCAATGGTCAGTTGTTTTGCCACGATTGCCTCGAATTTAACCAATTGTTTTGTTCCTAATGCAAAGTTCTGATCCTTTATTTGTTATATAATTTTATATTTGTTGATATGATGAATTCATCGTGTAAATGAGGCGTGAGATGAAAAGCTGGGAAGCACTCGACAGCTGTTTCTACCCGGTCAGTTCTCATCAGCAGTGCGAATCCATCGTCCCAACTGGGTATCCAACCCGGTACCTCACAGGTAGAACGCATGCATACTACCCACCCGGTCGCCGGGCAGCTGATCAGACCGTTTCTCATTTTGAATATACACCATAAAGCACAACTCATCTACACGAGTTTGTTACGAATATCGATCCTCGCTCGTCTCAGCATTAGCCCCCGGGATTGACTCGGTTGGAAAGTTTCACAACCTGATTTCTTGTTATATGAAAGGAATGGAGGATTTGATTTGGTTAGATGATGAATTCGTCACGCCTCATTTACACGATGAATTCATCATACATTACATTTAACAAAGAGCCCAACTTCACCACTCAAATGCAGATAGGGAATAGTCGACGTTTCCATTGAAGGACAAAGATAAATCTAAACCGTATTAAGTTCCAAAAACTGAAAATCGGGGCTTTTAGTATGGTTTCAAAATTATCTACTGAATTCTGTTTACAAAGGAAATAGTGATTGAATGATACCTATTTAACTAGTTTGATTCGTTGGAAATATGTCGAGGTTAATACAGTCGTGAGCAAAACTCCGATTCATTTAAAAAAGTAAGATTCGCTTTCGAAGCTCTCATTATATATACATATATTTAACACCGGCTTGCGGACAAGCATTGTGCCAGCACCACAACAATAACGGGGGCGTTTGGGATACAGAACATAGTAAAAAAGGTGAAACTATTAAAATGGCAAGTTAAAAATAAATGGGATAATAATTTTTGTGTTTCGTGGAAGCTTTCATCGCAAACACAGAAAAACTGCTTCTTTTTATTTGAGTAAAAAAGGTAAAGGAGTAATCTTGCTTTCAATATTTCATGAAAGCGTCGTCTTGGAGGTATGCGGTGATAGTGCAGCGAGACACACATGCACCGCAATACAACTTTCAGGTCGCCATTCGGGAAACTGAGTTTCCGAAAAATCTTGTGGTCTGATCAATCTGAGTGGCTAAGTGCAAGCAGCCAACCAAACGGACAATGTCTTTGTTGATTGGAAACCGAAGAATGAACCAATGATTAATGGACATTTGTGATATTTATTTGCACGATTTTCGGAAAGAAATTAACTATATATACAACTCGTCTTGTTGATACTTAGCTTTACGCTATTAAGTCCGAGTTGCTATTATTCAGTTCCGTAGAGGGGAGGAGTTACGCAATATCGCTTCCTTGAAGCAACGTTCACACCCGTCCGCGAGTGATAAAAGGGTCGAACCTTTCGATCTCTAGTAAAGCTTATTTTATAACGACAAGTGGAAAGGAAATATAATCTTGTAGCGAGGCATCCTTCAGTCAAGTGGCTATACGTTCCAGTTTTTTTACACCACTGACCACCACTATCGACCAATAAATGACCCGTAGGTCAAGCGGAAGTCGTGTGACTCGGAAGACAAAAACCGCGATTGGTCGATGCCTATTCAACCAATAATATTTTAATCGGCCAAATAACAATTTGAATAACATTTCTGTTTAAATTACCTAATGCCATTCATTTATTTCAATAATTCAACCGCTACTTCTGTGCCCTGTATCTCAGTGATGGGAGGTTCCAGCAGACGATTGCCAGTGCAGTTCGTGCTTCATCTGCTATTGCGATTGTAATTCACAGTTCGTGCCTGTTCCGATTAATTTAATGCTTTGCTGCAGAATCTTAGTTTCCCTAAGAATCTGGTCAAACTGCTACTTGAAGTGCTGAANCCCACGTGATTCCCGCCGATTTCCAAGCTACCGAGAAGATAAAGTTCAATCCTTTGGTTTTGGCGATTCGAGAACTTGTCCTGTTGCTCAACGAACAGTCATCCACGTGCAATTATGGAGACAAGCTGGAAGAGCATATATGCGAGTGCCTGGCTACCGGCTACCACTATGGCTCTCCAGGTGAAATGGCTTGAGGAAAAAGCATTTGTGGTGATTATAATCTTACTGTGAATCCATTCGCAGCTGGAGACATACCCACTGACATGAATGCAGGCTCTGTAGGCAGAATTAGCGGGCGGCCAAAAATTTACCAAACTTGACTTCAGTCATGCATAATAAAAGATTGAACCAGTTGAATATTCTCATACCCCAGCCACAAGCAGCTCTTTCAACAGACTCATTCATATTTTGGAAGCAATTCTGCTCCAGAAAACTTCCTATCCTCTTCTCGATTGTAGTGACTGCACTTATCCGTGATCGAGGTTTAAGTATTAATCTATAATCACTGCATACTCTCAGGGTTCTCCCAACATTTTAAATTGGTATAATAATCGGAGTTACCCTTGATGACGTTATTCGCGAAATAACACCTTCAGCCCTACCGCCTTCAATACTCCTTCATGTTGTTCCTATGATAAAACACGCCTTTAAAAAAATACTGGCTCATCGTCGAGCTCAAACACCGCTTCAGGTACAGTCATTCTTCCTGTATTTTTAGGGTGGGGGTGACAGTATCTTTCATATTTGTTCAGTGATATCCGTTTACCTGTTTATACGGATAATGGATGCATCAAGTTTGTTATTAGCCTCGACCCAGGAATAGACTGATTACTCTGACACCAATAATCGAATAAGTATGAAAGTGTTGTTACGGAAGGTGAGCATTAATACGGTGGACCCGCGTTGTAGTTGATTACAGATTATCGTTTGGCACATATGCTTGAGATTTCCACCAGAAATGATGGACTCAGGCTAGATTCCTCCTGACAGTCATATATACTATTCGCCAATGAGGATAAACCTGAATATGACCACTGTCCCCACGAGCATGTTGAACGTAGGAGGAACTCACCGCACGATACAGACCGATTATTGTCCGTGTTTGGGATTCTCTGTTTATGGCGCTTTGTCTTACCGATCTGAGAATGTTCGGATTGAATGAAAGATCTACTCGTTCCCGAATTACTCTGGACGATGGTAACCGACTCACCGGCGGTCCCTGGAGTGAGGTCATGTTGCCCACATATACAGTATCGGAAAACGATAATACGTTTTCCGCAAGCAGTTCCGTCTGAAGAATCGTATTGGTAATGCCTGTAGTAAAGCCATCACATATGTTCCTCCAGCCTGTTCCCATAATTATACCTGGATGCATGTTTGTTGAGCAACAGGATCGATTCTCGACTCATCCGAACCAAAGGATCGAACTTAGCCCTCACGGTGGCTTTTTTGTATACCATACCTAGCCAATACAGAACTTGTCAAATCAGAATTCACGAGAGCTGTAATATCACGTACTGTTTTATTTGCATTAATTGTTCCTGTGGTTTCCGTTGTTGATGTCCTTTGGTTAGGTAAATATTCCGCTGGTACATAAGATATTTCCTCGACCAAGCTGTACAACGTCAATCAGGTAAAGATCTACTAGGTCAGGAGTCGATATTGATCAGCTCCACCAAATGAATCAGCATTCCAGCCACAGTTAAACCGGGTGGAATCCATTCACATAACCAACTCCACGCTGGTGTATGTTACTGTCGCACATCACTCGCAATCGCTGTTGTATGACCTAACGCATTTGTTGGATAACTGTTGTGTATATTGCTCCCATTGAAAGCGGAATATTAATGCTCGATGCATATACACACACGAACATGATACGAACGTTTCTCTTGTATGGTATTGTATCGAAGCCTTAGCGAGTTCCAAAGAAGCTTTCACACGGGACGTTGATTACACTGACCAATCAGATTTAAACCATGTGTCCGCTTGTTATTGATTGGTGGCTTGCTGACTTGTGCGGCCAGGGCCAGCTGACGACGTACTTTTTTGTGAATTACGATGCTTCCAGTTTGTGTCCGATTAAAGGATTTACTTCCATGCATATTAAGAGTTATAGTGAACACAACAACGATGAACTTCACATTCGCCTCATGTCTAAGCGTTTCCATAGAATGGAGAATAAACGGGTCAACGTTTGTCAAGTAAGCGTAGACGGGGGAAAATGTGCCGAGCACCGGGCCACATAAGTGACACAAAAGAACAGTCACTTGTTTATGTGCGTGAGTGAAACTACACTGTTGTGAAGGGAGCCTGCTGTAGATAAGCATCAACGAATTGATAATCTTTTCTCATCAAACTACCGAACACCCTCTCACTTTTTGCCTTTCCTCCACCTTACAACTTCATACTCTTTAGACGCTGAATCAATAAAATGCATATTTCGTGAATGTCCCTTTTACAGTATGATTTTGATTATGGAGATTTCCCGTTTCACTTTAGCTCACATTATGTTTAATACTGAAAAATATGACTTGGAGACTGCGCCTGGTTTGTTAAAACATTATTTGAACATGCTCTTTTATTGTACGATAGATTAGCGATTTTGAGTTCATTTTTTGTGACTGTAGATGTTGACTATATTATTGGCATGACAAATTCATAAGTTCCAAAATGCTTAGGTTTGACAAAGGTACGATATTAGTGAGACCTTGCCACGAGTAGTTCTATTACTTTTCTTTTGGCATAGTACGGTTCAGAATGCTTTCCATATTTCCCAATATTTTCAAAGGTGTGTGAGTCAGATGTATGGTCAGGGTTGATGTATTCATTTATCCTGCCTGGTATACACGCGCGAATCGATCGACTACGCCACACTTACACATTCCCCGCCACATTTATAATTTTTACATTTTCAATCGTTGTCACACGCTGTTGTTATTCACATGAACAGAAAGTTTGTCTGAAACCTGTGAGAACCTCTTTTGATTGTTTATTGGCTTTTGTGACGTTACTTACTCACCGTCCAGCTTGAACCAAAAAAATTCAATCGCGTAGGCTGAAGGTTGCTCCCATCTGACCACGACGAATGTGAGTTAATCGTTCACCCTGAACGAGTTAGTTGTGAAACTTCCAGATCACCACAAAACTCGTGTCAACTTTGGTGGAAGGATTCTCGCAGACAATAAAAAAATCCCATTACACCGTTGATCCCACCCGTCCAGAACGTTCCATTTGGCAAAATTCTCCTTTCATAGATACTCAAACTAAGAGAGTGAAGTACGTCTTAGTTTTGAACTATGAACTGTCTCTATGGTATTCGTGAATTCATTCTCCAAGGTAGGCATGTATAATTTTGTAACCCTAAACTGCGCTACAGTGCTTTCAGAAGTCACAACACAATGCTACATATGATACACCCGTTTGCCAACACAGAACGCTGACGTTCATCCAATCAATAGAAAAACCATTCAGTTCAGGTGGGTGAATTCCAGAGACGGCCACGTGTTCTGCGCGAGACATGAAACAAAGATTGGCCAGTGGATTCGGGTTCGCCTGGAGCGTGTTACAATTAACGGTGTACTTCATAAAGTATTCCGCCATTCAAGAATATTTAAAAGTTTCAGGCAAAACAACCAGCCACAGCAACGAGAAGTACGAAATTTCCATTGAACGACACCAATCAGAGTAACGCGAACTCCAAAACAAGCTTACATTTTGGCCTCGTGTCCGATATAGAAAGGAAACCAGGATGAATCAAATAAATGGGATACATGCACACTGTACAGCGTGGACAGAAGTCAATTGAACTCGTAACGTTGATATCTGGAGACTCTGCATCAGGGAATAAGGAACAAAGGCAAGGTGAAGTTGAATAGTTCTTATTCAAACGCCCGTCTGCTGGCAAGAGGTCCGTAGAATCGAAAGACACCACTGCGCGAGGCAGTCCAAACACACAAACCACGCGTTTTATCCGATTTAACCACTGTAGAGAGACCGCGAACCGGCTCACAGTTGATTCCAGTCAGTTCTAATGTGGACCATTGGACGGGAGAACGCCCGTTCGTATCCGGCTGTTCTGTTTCGGTAAACCACAGACCTGGACCCATCCGATAGAGCAGAACTCGACCGTCACTGTGTCCAACAACCATAGTCACTGTACGTTCACTCTGACTGAATGGGTCGGATAGGAGCCGAATTTGAACAACAGCGCTTTTTTCATCTGGAATAGTAGAAAACATGGTTAATGGTAATGGCAATACACGAAGGTGGAATATTGGCAAATATGAAAAATTCGTCGTCTGGATGTTTGTAAACCATGCGGGCCGGACGGTATTCCACATATCGTCCCAAAAATATGTGCCCCTGTTTGAAGCCACCTTTTTGTTCTCCACTTGATCTCAAATGTTTCCACACTCCATGGAAAAATGCCATTACTTTTCCTATTCCAGATTGTGATGATCTTTCCGGCCCTAACATCTACCGTCTCATCACTCTCACGGCTAACTTCGAAAGTGTTTGAAACAATTATCTCCGAGTTGCTGGGTACGTTTCTCTAACGAGGTTTGTTGAATGAACGTCAATAGGGATTTCGCCCTCGTCGATCTACGGCTGACCTACTGGCGCTCATATCACATTCGTGGTCAACTGCACTCGATAACCGCAGAGAAAAGCACATGGTCTCGCTTGGCGTTTCAAAGGTCTTTGACAACGTTTGGTATAAAGGTCTGCTGTCGAAATTACCCGCGTTCAGATTCCACCAGTCTCTCCTATCGTGGTTCCAATGTTTCCTCAGCAAACGAATCATCTCGGTCCGTGTCGATGGGGTCCTATTTCGACCATTCCCTCTGAATATTAGTGTTCCCCAAGGTTCAATACTTTCGCCCATCCTCTTTCTTCCATTTATCAACGATCTTTGCCCAAAACACCCAATCCCATCCACTGCTATGGCGATTGTGCCACTCTCCATTGTTCTCTTTCTTACCCAACAACCCGTCACGCCATTATCAATATCGATCACGATCACAATGTCATTAGGGATTCTCTTACCTTCGATCTCGGACTAATCTCCGCATGTGTTTCAATACCTCCAAAACTTCTCTCCTCTCAATCTCTCTTAAACGTGTCCCCTATTTTCCTCAATTGATTCTTGACTCACTGCTCGTTCGTTCCATAAATTCTCTCTCCCATCTGGGTTTATTCATAAATTCTTCTCTCTGTTGGTCCCCTTTTATTTCTACACTTGCCTCTCGAGCTGCGCGCAAAGTCGGTTTTCTATTCCGCGCAAAGCGTTTCTTTACACCGAAGCACCTTTTATACAAGGCTCAAATCCGCCTGATGCTCGAATACTGCAGTCACATATGGGGTGGAGCTTCGTATTCCGCTCTTTCTTTCCTCGACCGTGTTCAACGCAAGGCCATCCGGCTGATCGACGAACAGTCTTTAACTTCCAAACTGCAGTCGCTTTCCCATCGCCGGGCAGNTTATCTCTTTTCTATTGTTACTATTTTGGTTCTTGTTCATCTTAACTCGCTACAGAGGTTCCCCTCCCAGTGACTTTTTCTCGGTCCCAGGCGGGCGGTCACCCTTATCAGATTTCTATCCTCAGATGTCGGACTTCTATTTTTCTATCTTCTTTTTCCCTACGATTGCGAAATTGTGGAACAATTCCAATCTTCATGTTTCCGAGTACTTAAAATCTCACTTTTTTCAAAAGTAGGATCACAAAACGACTCTCACTTGAATATTCCCCCCACATACCTTCTTACAGTATGTCATTGATTATGACGTTTACCCTCTTTGCTGTATATCACATCGTGTTAAATAAAGAGGGTCCCTATGGTGGACAGAGATTGCCATACTTTCCACACAAAAACAGAATGACGAACAAGCTAGATTGATTGGCAATCATGTCAGCAAACCAAAACATACGTATCATTAATTAGAAATACAATTGTGTTGGAGAGAAAATACACTAAAAATAACTCGGATTGATTCCATCATGAGCATTTATTTTTGTATTTGTCACACACGTCTGAGTCCAGAATGTGTGTCAAACAAATTATGGTACAACAATCATAAGGAAAAAGAAAAAAGTCCCATGGTTTGCATGCGGGCGGAATACTCCCAGGTTGCCCAGGCCAAGGTAGCTGAATTTTCCTGCGGAATTCACAACCGGAGCCTTTGGCTAGCCAAAGCAGTGGAGCAGTGTGTGAAAACCGCAATCAATTGGGGGCTGCTGTCCAGTTCATCGGATCATATGCCCTTTGGACGGGGTCAGACGTTCAAGGTGCTCAATATGCCTCGATGCCCAATCGAGCCTGTGACCACTGCCACAACCGGGAGGGTGTGTAGTTCGTACGCCTCCTCTTGGTTGGTTTGGAATAAGGGTTTTTGGCCAACTCCCCTAGGTGAACTACCAGAGATTCATCAACCCGGTTATAGCCCGGGATGTCGATTTTTCGTCTTCTCACTTTGGTGCGAAAACACCTCCGTCATGAGAAGGCAGTGAGCAGGGCTTCTTAAGCAGGTGCTATTCGAGACGATTGGTCGTATTTGAGCATTTTGCGAGGTGCAAAGGAATGGCGAGCAGCCACAACCCAAGACACCCACCCCAATCGTACTGAGGCTTCCGAAAGTCAGTGAATCACTAACTTGTTCAAAAGTTCACGATTCCGTTCGAAAAATCGCCTGAGCGTGCGGCTTATACTCCTTGCTTCACACAGAAAGAGTCCACAGAGTCAGAAACTTTGTCCTTCAATCGAAAACAGCTGGCTTGGAGGTGAAACACACAAGAGCCTCTTACGATAATCTTTCATAATTTTAACTAATTTAGTCCCCTTGAAAGGCAAGGAAATGAAAACAAACTTTTTTAACCTCGGTGCTTTGCTAATTGTTTTGCGTGAATTGAATCATGCTACCTAATAGTTGCAGATACCAAGTACATCCAAAGATCGGTTATATAAACCAGAGCTCGTCTTTTGGTGTATTCGCACTGCAGATTTTTCTCGCCTTATCTGCTGGGCAACGGGATAGATGCTTTTACATTAAGCAGTACAACGATTCGAAAGATAATGTATTGGTCAATCCAGTAGCCATGTTTGGTATGCGTTTTGCATCCCCAAAGTGTAAAATTTTACTATCAGACTGGGTTAGTCCAGCACACAACCTCACTCTAACTGGGGAATACAGGAAGTGGATAAGTTTTGTTACTTGGGCAGCTACATCTCACCCGATGGACGCATCACAGATGAAGTATCAGCTTGCATACATAATTTTCGGTTGGCACTTACCAATTTGAGACATCTGTGGCGCCATCGCGACATCCGGTTGTCTATGAAGAGTCGAGTGTATGCTGCAGCAGTTCGGCCAGTTCTGTTATATGGAGCGGCAACTTCGCCATTAAGAAAACAGGATAAAGATAGACCGTCGATGTTTGAACACCACTGTCTACGCAGCACTGCACGAATCTGGTGGGGCAGCCGGACGTGCAATGCTGAGGGTAGGCGAAGAGTTTTAGGTAACCACGGCCGCCCACTGGAGCAAGTGATCGACCCCCGCAGATTACGTTGGTTGGGACATGTGTTACGCATGTCACCAGATAGCTTGCTACGGCGAGCGATGTTAGCAGAGGCAAGTAGTGGGTGAAAAAAGTCAAGGGTGCTCAAGCTAAGACCTTGCATGAGGATATGAAAACACTAACCAGGGGTGTGGGTCACATAGGTCCTTTTAGGCTCCCTGGATGGGGACTTCGAGATGATCGTGACCGATGGTTAGATACACTGAGTGATGTGGCTGAGTGTCGTAAACAGTGGCGTTTGTGCATCTTCTCAATTTCTTTTGAAACTTAGTCCACTGAAACTCTACATTTTCTATTCGACTATCACCTCTCCTGTCTTTCTCCTACTGTCCGTCCAAATGGACAACTCGAAGATAGCAACCAAAACAGGGACACGAAAGCGCATGGTTAATGGTTGTTCAAAAAAGAAACGAAACAATTCAGAATGCTTTTCAATGCACCGAACCAAGTGACCGACGAGTGGTACCGATATTTTGAAACGACAATTGATAATTATATTTCACTTCTAAGGTTAAACTTGGTGTTTGGAGGGGTATGAGTGATCCTATTTGAAAGTTTGGCTGTGTTCGATGTTGCGTTGATCACACAAAAATAGGATCCACGTAACGTGCGCATATAGTACGATGAATGATGAGAATCGAGTGTTTTCTCATTTTGCCATAAACATGTCCGCGGAAAGTGGTCCCAGCACAGCACATGGCTACTCCTGTCGATAGATTTCGCCGTTAAAACTTCAATTAAGTATTATATGCAGAGTAATAAAGCAGTTACTTAGGTCATCCAAAGGAAGGCCTAATTTAAAATTATCAGTCTGGGCACACTGGCGAACCTGAATGGACCTGGGTAACCAGGCATTACCCCGCCCACAAACAAACTATGAAAACCCTTGTTTCAATCACTGCACTGTGATTTGTTTGACACACCGTCTTGCCTCAGACGTGTGTGAAATACAAATACAAAACACACCGGCAAACAACGAGCAAATGTTCAGCGACGTCATTCGATCGTCCAAATTTATGTGGCGAATTTTATTCACTCTGTCTGTGTTTTCAATCTGGCCAACAGTGGTTTGCGGCCATACTTCAGTGTTGCAATTCGGGATTCGAACATTTGCACCAGTGAGTGGTAGCACAAAATGCTCTACTACCACTGGGGTTAAACATGACGAACTGCAATGTGCTGAATGGGTGAGGTGAGAGTGATGGTGAACTATTCAAATAATACAGTTTTTATAACAAAAACAACTTATCGCGTTTAGTACTTACGTGTCAGTTGCAGCAAGCAGCGTTTCGGATAACGAATATCCCAAAAAGCTACTTCACCGTTTTGCCCGCCCGCGGCCAATCCAAATTCACCAAAGGCGGTGGTTGCTGATCCTGAGGACGCGCGTGATGTTTCACTACCACGTTGTGGTAGACTGGGAGGAGACCCGGGTGGGGATGATTGTGTAGATGATGGATTACTGCTAGCCCCTGTCTCTTCCACATTCTGTTGGCAATACGATTGGACAAACGAGCAAGACTCCACAGAACCACTGGCTGTTGGTAAAGTGCACTGGATCACACAACCTTTGGAACGAGCATTAAGATCGTACAGTTTCACTATGCCACCGGAGCCCATACCCACAGCAACCAGTGCGTCTGATGTACCAGTCTCCATAGCATTTGTGGACATGGTTTCCAGGGCTGAAAAAATCAATCATAGGAGAAATTCAAAAGCAGTCTCATTGCTAGTTTGAAAAACTGCCAACGTGGCATAAGGATATCATATTGCTGCTTTAAAAGTAGTCGGTGTAGAATAAATACAAAAAACGGTAATCAACGATGCATAATGTATTTCGGGAAAGAAACTTGTGTAATCAGTGGAAGGATGGACCCTCCCAGTATATATAGCCTGGGAAGAGGGCGATATGTGTGATATTATTAGTGTAAAGTGGTTCGAACCAGCGTATGTGCATGCATGTGTGGGTATGTAAGTGTATGAAGGTGTGTATATCTCAAAGGTGAATTCATTGTGTATATAGCAAATGAAACGTGAACTAAAAAGCTGGTAAGCACTGGACAGCAGTTTCCACCTGGTTGGGTCTCATCAGCTGTGCGAATCCATCGGTCCAACTGGGGATCGAACCCGGGAATTCCTGGACAGAACGTAAGCATGCTACCCACTACGCCACCGGGCAGCTGATCAGACCGTTTTTCATTTTCCATTTACACGATATAGCACAACCCATCTTTGCGAGCTTGTTGCGGGCCACAGACCCTGCTCATCTCAGCACTAGCCTCCAGGGTTGTGACTCGATTGGAAACTTTCACAACCTAGCTACTAATTTCAAGTGGGTAGTGGAGGATTTGATGTATATGAAAAATGATTGCATCAAGCTATGCATGTATCCACACGTACGGACTTGGTGTTTCACCTTCCCATTTCGTCACCCGCGATGAGTTATCCTTAAATTCTCAGGGATCTGATCAACGACCAATGGAAAGCGGCCAGATGTATTCAAACCAAGCAGGGGATTGTGATGACTAAATGCTAAACCTGAATATCTGATGAAGTACAGGAGTTTGCGCAAGCCAAGGAACAAACGCGGTACTAAGACACAAACATAGCTGATGGCAGTGTTCACGATTCATCACATCATCGTACAGCGAAATACAGTGAAGCGAACTTCACTGACCACCGCCAAACTCGCAATGCATACAAGGTTAGTGGTAAAATTTAAGGTGGACAGGGGTTGGATCTATTTTGAGGAAGGGAGAAGAAGATGAGCCACTATGGTCAACACACAGAGTATGCAATCGAACTATGCATACATACCGTTTCAAGCATTCTGATTTGATAAGAACCGACAACAAGAACGCCACTGCTGCCGGTTCGCTGTCAAATCCTTCAGTGTCTCCAACCAACCAGTTGTGGAGTCTTTTGGACCCCAACCTGGAAAGCGAGAGACACCTACTCTACCTAATGGCTCTGTGCATTTCTTCATGCCTCGTCTCCACGTCATCTGTTGACCTCCACGTGGTTTCCGCCAGCCCGGATTAGCTACAGTGAATAAAGAGAGGTGCGGCAGACGATGGCTGGGCATACGCAACACGTGCCCTAGTCAGCGAAGCCTAGTGATCGGAATTCGGTATGCTAGCAGATTTATACCTGACAGACTCCCAAACACACGACGTTATTAACCCGTTCGCTCCATCTAACATGGGCTAAACTGCGTAAACACGGATAATCGGAAACTTCTAGTCGACGGATCTCTTCTACTCGCAAATTCAGGGTCTCACAACCATAAAGCAGGACTGAACGAACGCTAGCACAATATACACGACCTTTTAACTTCAGCGAAACGTCCCGCCTACGCCTAAGTTGTTTCAGTCCCGCTTATGCTGCTCGAGCCTTGGAAATGCGGGCGGTTATCTCCTTTGCTGCGCTACCGTCATTGGTCACGCAACTACCTAAGTAGGATAAGTAATCCACCACAACTAAATCCTGGCCATTTAGTATCAGAGTGGGAGTAGACGAAACCCAGTCCTCTAGCATTACTTTGCACTTTGAAGGTGCAAAGCACATACCGAATGTGGCCACTGCACTTGTTAATCCATCAAGTGCACCTTGCGCGTCCTCCATACATTCGAACAGACAGACGATATCAACGGCGTACTCCAAATCGCATAGCTTTTCGCCAGCTGTCCATTCAATACCTACGTTTATGAGTCCCCTTAGTGCGCTCTCCAGTATTTCGTCTACGACGAAATTGAACAGGAACAACGAAAGAGGGCACCCTTGACGAACGCCGTTGCTGGTGACGAACAGCCTACTTAGTTCGTTGTAGACCCTTACACGACCGGAGGTATGTGAGTACATTGACCTCAGTAGGTTAACGTACTTCTGGGGCATTCCTTTTCGAAAAAGGGAGCCCATCAGAGCTTCGCGGTCAACTGAGTCGAA
>UZAN01051505.1:1079-18852 GCA_900618425.1 Echinostoma caproni | reverse complement strand
TATCTTTAGGATTTAGCTGTCGCTCACGTTATTCATATATTTTTACGCAAAAACCACCTGTTGTTGTTTTTTACTTCTTTAATAATTACATGTATGCAACACAGGAAATGAGATGCGAGGTGGTAGTGCGTAGAACAGAAATTTATAAATGAAATACTGTTTTCTCATGTTTTCGTATTACTTGTTACTGGCCTTGTCACCAAATACTTTTGTTAGTCTATTCACGCCACGTAACTCAGAACACCTTTCACCTTGTGTCACTAAGCGCTCCACTAAAATCACTTACCGAGCCTCTTGAGTTTAGCTCCTCAACTTTTTTCTTGTTGACTCTATTTATCGGAGTCTTCTACCGTTCTTTCTTGTTTTTGGCTTTCTTCCATACTGATCCATTCCTGCTATTTTTTCTGCTACTCTTGTCGAATCTTTCTTGTTGTTTTACAGGTCCACCTGGAGCTCCAATTTCTCTAGAAGCGGTTGTTTCTCCACCTAATGCACCTAAATCTGAGCAATCGATTTCTGTCACTTGGATGCCCGATGATTCAAGACCTTCCGCTGTACCCGTACTGCATTACGTACTGGAAATACGGCCAGTCGGCGAGAGGCTTTGGCGCCCTGCAGGCCCTGGTTCTGAAAAGATTGAAGCCTGCCAGTTTACTGTCCCCACAAATGACCTGAAAGAGGAACAGCCGTATGAATTCCAAGTAACAGCTGTCAATAAAGCGGGGCCTGGCAAGCCATCCTCGCCTTCGAATCCTGTTCAGCTAGGTAACCATTTCATTGGAATACATTTATTTCTTTGTTTTTCTGTGTTTTGGTTGTCAACTTTTGTAATTCGTCTCTGTTTATGGTCGACATATTAACCTACCACTACTATGTATTCCCGAGTTCTCATCCCTACGCTCAGCCTGTTTAACTGTTTTCAGTTCAACATGAACAGTGTTGTGTTTCCCGGAACCCCTAGTTAAAAATCTTCTATTTTGACCTTGTTTTTATACAGGTTGTCCACTGGCTTTTGTTCGCCGGTTAGAAGATGTAATTATCAAATCGTACACTGGTGAACCAGTCGTGTTGGAATGCGAGTTAACACGTTCGCCTAAAGAATCGGTCAAGTGGACGAAAGATCGGCGTCCGCTTACCTCAGGAAATAAAGTCACTGATGTAAAACTGGAGTCCGACAAGCGTGAAACAATTCATCGCGTTTTATTGCCTCAACTTACCGAGGATTTCATGGGTGAATACAAAATTGAGGTGGAAAAAATCAGTTCCAGTTGTACTATACAATTCCAAGGTGAGATGTCATTCCTCTACGATTCACGCGTTTGAGATAGCTGGGCTATGTGCACTTTGTTGAATGGTATATTAGTACTCACTGAGGAGTTTATCCAAATAGAATTAGTTGTAGGGAGATGAACTTAATGAGGTTGTCAATTGTTTGCTTTTCATGAAATAATGGAGTAATTCATTTTCTTCAAAAAGATCAATTGAATATTTTGTTACCTCGCGAAGTGCACCGAAGATAAATATTAAAAGCAACTTATTTATAATCATTTTACTTCAGCTGACTTTATTTCTTCCTAACGAATTCGCCCGAGAGAAACCAAGTCTTTTGGCTCGCTGTGAATCCTTTACTTCAGCCAAAATAACTTCACTGGCAATTGTGCTCAGCGTCCTGTGTTTTCCGGTTCCCCCAATCGACGCTGTTAACTTAACTCACCGACCAGTATTCCCAATACTTTCTTCCCTTTTCATTTCCACATTCAGTTCCACCTACTTTACGTCTATCCGAGTCGTTCCAAGAACGTATTGTGATGAAGGCAGGCGAATCACGACCGGTCGAGATTCCATTCGTGGCTGTTCCGAAAGCCACAATTCAGTGGACTTGCACCCTATCAAAGGCAAAACGTGGAGACCAGAAGCCACGCTTCAAAACAGAAGTTGATCACAACATTACCCGTCTGCAATTGACGAAAGTGACACCAGAAGACATGGGAGATTATCGTGTGATAATTCATAATAAATACGGAGAAATCACTAGCAACATTCAGTTAGTCGTAGTGGACAAACCCGGACCTCCACGCAATCCACAAACCCGGGATATGACTGGGGAGCAGATTACATTCACCTGGGAAGAGCCGGATTGGCTAGGTGGCACAGATAGCCCGGTTGAATACTTGGTCGAGTACCGGGAAACCTCGATGAGGTCTGCCAAAGCAGTGGGAAAAACGAAGGAGCTTACCATGCCAATCACTGAACTGAGTGTGGGCAAATCCTACGTCTTTCGTGTGGCATGCAAGAACGAGAATGGCCAATCGGACTTTGTGGAAACGCAACCAGTGGTAATGAAATTAGAATTCGGTAAGCTTTGAAAAAATAAGTCATTATTGACAATAGCCTTAAACTATTCGTTCCGCATATTGTGTTTTGAGGAAGAAAATCGCTTATTGGGATATTTTCATCTTCGATCACGCATTCCACATAGATGCTTAAGTGTTATCAACTGCTTTGGGATTTTCAGACGCCCCTTCAGCACCAATTAATGTTCGGGCCTCGGTGAAACCAACTCGTGCAGAGCCTGAGGAACAAGAAATTCACCTGGTCTGGGACAGTCCGATTAAGCCAGATTCTGCTCCGGTAGCCGGCGCACTACCATCGCACTACATGGTTGAGATGAAGTTAGTCGATGGTAGGAACTGGCAACGGATTGTCAAAGATGTAACCATACAGGAACCTCAAATACATTTCGCGGCTGTAGACGAATCCCTGGGTCCGGAGAAGTTGTACGAGTTCCGTGTATTCGCGGTAAACAAAGCCGGTACTAGCGAGCCTTCAAAACCATCTAATCCGGTTGAACTGGGTGAGTTCTTTCAAAAATCATCTCGTTTCAGTTGGACTTTCAAGTATTTTACTCATTGACGTGACCAATACGAGCCGCGCAAACCTTTTATATCCGGTTCCTCTTTGTGCATGTATACATGTGATTGAAACTGATCCATTCATTTTTTCGTTATTTTTTTATCCCTGTAAAGTCCGAAACTTGTTCTAGTTCAACGGTTGTCCAAACACGGTCGAGTATCCTGCGGTTGTTCTGTATAGCGTCAATGAGACCCCGAAGTCGGATATTGATCCGCAATGCGTACAGCACTGTTTATTTCAATTTTAAGCAAGCTAAAAAGCAACGTACCCCAACAATGCAGTTCAATCTTTATACAGCCAAGGGGCTTAAACAAGCAAGCAATAACCTGACATGAAAAACACTCACAAATTTACAAAGGTTAACAGAAATAGCCTTTAGGTCAAACAAGAGATTCTGTTCACCAAACGTGAAAAGTTACTGTTTGTAGTTGGCGATACACTCGCAAAGCTGAAGCCAACGAATAAACCCACAGGGCTAGTTAAGGAACCAAATAGGGACAGGGACAGAGACACAGCAAGGCCCAGTAAGTGTGAGGGGCAGTCATTGGTCCAATGCTAATGACGCAGATGGAAAGAGAGATAGATACGCAAGGTCAAAAGACGAGGGTAACAGCCATCAGGCTGACTAACACGAGGGATCGTATGATGGTGAAGGTTCAAAGCAAGTCAAGTCAACAGACACACACAGGGTGAATTTTCAGCAATTTACGAACTTGTACAGTGCGATCAACAACAACAAAATAATATCGGAAATTGTATACTGAAAATGCGAACAATAATTAATGCAAGAGTCTTTCCCTGAGGTGGGTGACTGTTGTCTTAACGATTAAACAATAGCCGAGCGAGGTAGGGAATTACATTGTTTCTATATTTTGAAGTACGCGCATGAAGGAGTTGATATTTAGAGCGAGTTCGGGGAGTCGACACCGCTTTCACGATTTGTCGGTGCAGACCGTACCCTTGATAACGTGCCATCCTGTCAATAAAGTTATCACAAGCTTGGAAATAAAAAGTCAACCGAAACAACTCTATCAACCCCACTGTTACGGGGTAAAAGTTTAAGGGATCTAGAAAAGAAAGTTAAATCTTTTCTTTCAGACCAGAGATAAATATCGGGGAGCAGTATAACCAGTGTGAAAGAAAGCAGGCCATCACTAATTTAAGAATGAGATTATGTGGATCGTTCAGTTTCCTGTGCCTGTATGAGTAAAAAGAAAGTTTTCGAACTTTCGTAAAAACGCCGATGACATGAGAAGGGTAGGACAGGTTTTGAGTAAGGGTGATGTCAAGGTATTTAACAGATTTTGGGATGCCTTGATTATTAACTATAAGATCCGGGATGGCTTATGGATGAAAGACAACGGGAACCGGTTTTAAGACTAAATTAAATGCCAGTGCACTTATTGATGTTAAGCACGAGGGATCGGGGCACAGGCCAATCGTGAAGCTCATTACAGCGGTCCTGGAGAAGCCAAAAACTGTCTGCATCAAGGAAAGGGCAATCAATCACATCAGCATCAGCACACTTGCGAGCAATAAAGTTGCTGGGAAAGGGGAGATTCTGTATGTACATAGAAAAAAGAAAAGTAACAGAATAGCACCCTGAAAAACACCAACATCAATGTTAATAGAAAACGACTGTGTGACATTAAATGAATTAAACCATGTTATACAAGAGAATTAGTCGATTAGAGTATCCAAAACTTCAGGAGTCAGACCACACTCAGATAGACGTTCAATAAACACTCTTCTGTCCAGAGAACCAACGTCGTTTATGTAATCCAGAAAAGACAAACAAGCGGTATCTGCAATGTTGTCTAAGATGGATGCAACAGAATGATCAGTATGGGCAACAGCCTCTAGTCTGGACAGATGGGATTTATAGGCAAACTGTAAAGGATCATAGGAGTTACATAGGGATATCATGCAATGCAGAAAAACTTTTTCAAAAGCTTTCAGCAACACAGACGTGCAAGCAATTGGACGGTACTTGAACGATCCTTTCCTTGGAATTGGTCTGCTTGATCTGGGCTGATCTCCAACGATCAGGGATCGTTCTGGATGATAAACACGTACTGAACAAATAAGCAATAGGTTTGTGCAAACTCATCGGTGCATGCTTTTAACAAATTTAGGAATAGATGTTGCAAGCCGATTGGAATGCCGCACGCAGGGTAGGAAAAGGACGTGTCTAGCGAATCAATAAACTGAGAAAGCCAAAGGTGTTGCAGTGCAATGACCGGGAGGAGTGAAGGGTAATTGAGAACGGGAGCAATATTTGCATTTGATCCAAAAGTGCTTTCCTCCACGCAATATTTGCTACATTCCCCACATTTGATCAACTAAATTTAGTTTACTAATTGTACACATCTCTGCTCTCGATAACAGGCGTAGTGCTGGAATTCGAACGCCCCCTGACGGATCTCATTGTGACTGAAGTCAAATCAGATCAACCATATATGCTGGAATGCGAGTTGTCCCGAAAACCACGAACTGCAGTTGCATGGACCAAGGATGGTAAACCTTTCCTGCCACCCGCGGCTGAGGACAGGGTTCACTTGATCAATGAAGGAATCAGACAAGCTATTGTATTCGATCGCCTCATGGACGCTGATGTTGGTGTTTACGCAATCCAAGTCGAACAACTTTCCGGTCAAGCCAAGCTAGAAATTAAAGGTGTGCTTATTCTGAATGAACAACGAATACCTTAGCTGTTAATGTTGTGCAATCAATGAAATTGGAAGGAGTGACGGTTCATTTACAAGCTATTATTTCCTTACGTGTTTGTTTTTTGTTCATGTTATTTTACTTACTTAAAGTATTTTTCAAAACGCATAAATTGAATTCTCTATTTTTAAAACAGCGAACTTCATCATTAATCGCGCCTTAGCTCATCCTCTCGGGTACATAATTTACACACTTATATCACAATCTTCTTAAGGTCTTCAGATCTTGTGTCGAAAATGAATTTTCTCTGATCATACGCACTCTTTATCCCGTGCATATTTATTAGTTTGTCATTTCCAACTATCGACATGCATTTTTGCATGTATCATTTACACCTACATTTGTACGAATGTTTACCCAATGAACACGCATTGCAACATAGATAACCCGTAAAATTTGTCTTTGATGTACAGCTTCTATGTAACGTTGGATCCAAAGATCTCCTAACGAACGCATCTGTATGCAACTAATAATCGGAGACACTAACCACTTGTTTCTTTGGGATCTCTGATTTATACAGCCCCGCCAACTATTCCAATTTCCAAAGAATTCGAGGATCGCATCACTCTGAAAGCTGGTACATCAAAAATCCTGGAAATTCCGTTTGTATCCACTCCGAAACCCAAAGTCGACTGGACTTGGGCTCCCAGTCCAGATCTGACTCAGGAACAGAAACCTCGTTTCAAGCCCGATGTTGTAGCTGGTTTGACCACGCTACCCCTGAGCAGAGTAAAACGGGAAGACAGTGGAGCCTACAAGGTTCGAATCACCAACGACTTGGGTGAGGTCTCCATAATCACATACGTTACCGTAATCGACAAGCCATCTCCACCACGCAATCTGCGTGATACAGAGAATACTGGAGAATCGTTGGTCCTCGTCTGGGATGAGCCCAGCGACTTGGGTGGTTGTGATAGTCCCGTGAACTACATAGTAGGCATGCGTGAAGCAGGAAAACGAGCTGCACAACCTGTAACCATCAAAACGGTGCAAGAATTGAAGGCTACCGTCGACGGTCTAAAATTGGACAAAGAGTACATATTCTCCGTCGCGGCAAGCAACGAGGTCGGAACCTCACAGCCGGTTGAAACCAAACCGATCAAGATGAAATATGCATTCGGTAAGCGGTTGTTGCCAATCTACACCTAAATTTTCTCACTTTTATTCAGTGGCTTCAGGTGTGATCAACTGCTGCTATTCGTTATTGATTTCCACGCTCTTGGTTTCTGTTACTAGATTTCGGTAGAATATCGCTTTTCAGGTCAACTGATAATCTTCTATTATCGACTAAATCTGTTTTCTTACTCTTTTCCCGCCCTTTTTCTTTGATAGAAGTTCCCGGTGCTCCCGGAAAACCAGTTGTAGAAATATTGGAGACCGGTCGCGTGAAAGTGAGTTGGATATCTCCTACATCCGACGGTGGCTCTCCAATCACTGAGTACACCCTGGAAAGCTGTTCCACTCGGGTTCCGATTCCCGGACAGCGTCGTGGATCCACTTTTGCAGCCAAACCCAAATGGATTCCAGTCAGCAAAGGTATCAGTTTTGCTCCAGAGGTTGGAACTTCTGCTGAGGTTGAAGGCCTATCATCAGACATGCAGTACGAGTTCCGTGTATGTGCCGTAAACAAGGCTGGTCCGGGACCCTTCAGTCCCCCTTCGGACTCCTCAATTCCACTAGTCAAAGGTACAACAGGAAGTTTCTTGATACATGTTTATGTACCCATTTCGGATTTCGGCTTTTAGGAGAACATTCAGTATTTGTGTCTCAGGCTAAGTTAACGTTGGTAGTTTATGTAAATCAAATGCAATATATGAAAAGGTTGGCTGTTTTTTTTATTGTCTACTGTCTTTTTGTGTCCATTCAAAGCGCATACCACATGCGGATCATTACATCCATATCTTAATTTCAATCGCATCACATGTTTGCAACTGATCTCTATTTTAGGACCACGAGTCCCAGACAAACCCGGAACTCCGACAGCACAAGCTAAAAATGATAACACTGTCACTGTCTCGTGGGCACCATCCGCAGTCAGTGAAGACTTTGGTCCAGCTGACGCCTATCAAGTCGAGATGGAAGAAGATGGAGATGGAACCTGGCAAGTTGTTGGTACCACATCGAAACCGGAAGACTGTCAACTTGATGTGCCAAATCTGGACAACGCCAAACGATACGTATTCCGCGTTCGTGGCTTGAATAAGGAAGGTCAAGGTGAACCATCCAAATCTTCCAATCAAGTTTATTTGAAGAAAGGTAATTTAATACTCTGAGTTTTGGTGACCATTAGACTCAGATGACTGAGTGATTAGAAAGTGGTACATTTTGTAGTATCAATTTGTTTTACACATCACTGTTGAAGCCCCTTTTGCATCATTGTTAGAGATTTCATCTAGTAAGACGATTCAACAGGCGTATAGCAGTAAGTTTGTGCAATCAGCTGAGTTTTATGCTACATCCTAATTTTCCGCGTCCCTCTCTTTTCTTGCATTTGAATTATAAATGAATACCCGGCTTTGCTTTACAGATGCCCCATTGGCAATTGTGAAACCTTTGGAATCGATCAGTGCAGAAACTGTTCCTGAAACGGTCGCCTTTGAGTGTCACATAAATAAAGCCGCGCAGAAAATCCAATGGTTATTCAACGGAAAACGTGTGGATAGTTCGAATTTGCGTAAGTACCGCGTCACAGAGGACGTTCTAGTGCATCGCTTGGATGTGCTCAAAGTCACTCCAGAGGATGTTGGTGAATACACCATTCGTGTGGAGAAACTGGAATCTAAGGCGCGCTTTGATTTGGAACGTGAGTATAGCGTTACTGAATATTCCAAATAAATTATTATCATTGTATTTCCATAATTTTGTCTTCAAGTTTGTATGCGATTGCCTGATCATTGTTGTCTTTGACTTATTGTAGTTTTGGTTCGATTGGTGCTATCAGGACAACCGATCACAATGTTGTATTCATACTTTCCCCTAATATTTTAGATTGAACCATACATGATTATCTTATTAGCAGCTGTGTTGATGTTTTTCACTTTGTTTTCTTGCTTAGTTGCTCCACGGATTATTCTTCCCGAAAATTTCGAAAAGACTATTGTGCTACAACAAGGAGCATCAAGAACTGTGGAAATTCCATTTGTTGCCTCTCCGGCAGCGAAAGAAATTATTTGGTATTGGAACGGTAGTCGTACGTTGCCCGAACCTACCAAACGTACGGTACCCAGAAACGACCTTACCGGAAAGGCAGTGCTCGTGTTCTCCAAAGTCGAACGCACTGATGCAGGTGTCTATGAAACCGTAATCACGAATGAGTTTGGTGAGGCTAAAGCAAAAGTCACGCTCCAAGTGCTTTCACCTCCTGGACCAGTGCGAAGTTTGGAAATAAATGCAGAAACGCCTACTGAAGCTGGCCTTGTTTGGAAGCCCCCCGTCGAAGGGGATGATGGTGGTAGTCCGATAACCAATTATCGTGTTGAACAACGCATCCTGACTGCAGCGCCCGGTGCGACGTTGCGAAGCCATCAGCGTGAGTGGAGCCTGGTGACAACGGTGGAAGCCAAACCAGAGGACGATTTGTTGGCCCATCGACTGTCGGGGTTGGTGGAAGGAACGACGTACTCGTTTGCAGTTAGTGCAGTAAATGCTATCGGGACCGGACCACGAACCGAAATCCCAGAAGGATTTCTGATGAAATCACCTTTCGGTATGTGAATGCGTTCTGATCGAATTGCAAAATGCCTGTCTAATATTCATCTTTCAGAGTGCACAGGGTATTGAATGACTCGAACGATTTAACTAGGTTATAGCTACATAAAATTCATAACCCTGTAAATGCGTGCGTGTACACAAATCTTCATCGACAAAACCTTTTTCGTCAAATATATCTGTCACAGATAAACCATCCAAACCGACTGATCTGACAGTAAAGCCAGTGGACACAACCACAGTGGAGCTAGATTACCGGTTACCCAAGGTCCCTGAATCCGCTTCTTTAACCGAAGTCATGGTTGAATACCGTCCGAAAGGTCAATCGCGGTGAGTGTCTCGTATAATCAATACTATTCTGTTTTGTACTAGACTTTCTTCTTCCGTGACTTGATGCATTATCGTGCCTTTTGTCTCCCCCTTCTCTCACTCTATATTGTCTAGGTGGAATTCACAAAAGGTCCCGGTGACGGATACTGTCAAGCTAGATAAATTGGACGCAAAGACAGAGTACGATTTCCGTGTCTCTTGTGCTAATCTAGCGGGTTGGAGTGAACCGTCGGACATAGTGCGTGGCCAAACTAAACAACCTCCAAGTAGGTTAAATTTACAATGTGTTCGCATTTATTTGGCCTCGTGAATTTATCTGTAAGGTAGAATGAATTTAGTTTCAAAAACTGAATTTATCGTTTGTACGTAGTTCAAGGCTTTCTTCACTCTTTGGTGTGATTCATTGGAGCCCATTTTTGATTATTTTAATCCCCGTGATCCCGTGCATTACTTCAGAGCCCCCCGGACCTCCAACTTCAGTCGTGGTAAAACCTTCTGGGTCTGATGCTCTCTGCTTGACTTGGAATCCACCCGAGGACAATGGTGGCAGTCCGATCACGGCCTACCAAATCGAACTAACCGACGCAGCTGGGCCGGAGAGATGGAAACCGATACAAACTTTCTCAATCGGCAAAGATGATCAACCACTGGAGGCAATCCTATCCAAATTGGACGAGTCGAAATCCTATCAGATTCGTGTAGCCGCGACCAACAAGGCTGGAACGGGCAAGCCTTCACAGGCATCCCCAGCAGTTACACCCGGTAAGGATAGGTAACAATATTACGAACACTATAGATAGTAATGATCTTCTTCACTCGACATCATGCACTGATTAGTTCGAGATCTATTTACATTCACAGACTAAGATATCCTCTCTGAACCTGATAGACGTTCTTGCGTGTAACGAGTAAGTAGAAGTACTTATTCATTGCGATAGTTGTACAGAGATAGCATTTCGTTCAAGTTTTCCCGCTCACTCTTTCCGTCCACAGGAGAAGCTGTCACATTAGTCCGCCCACTTGAGGATATCTGGTATACTGAAATCCCCGCACCCAACACACAGGCAGTCTTCGAGTGTGAATTAAGTCATGCAAATTGTCGTGTGCAGTGGCTACGTGCCGGCAAACCACTGGAAATCGGACGTAAATTTGACTTCACACCCGAAGGTTGTGTGTATCGCTTGACTGTTAACGACGTGAGGTTGGACGATCTGGACCACTATGCTATGACTTACAAGAATTTGAAAACGGAAGCGGATTTGGGTGCTAAAAGTGAGTAATTTGTTTTTTATTGACAATAAGCTGAAAACTCTTTTGCCTGTATTTTTATCTCCACTAAGCAAACTAACGCGAATCCTCATGAGAACACACGGTAAAAAATAGGTTTCGTGTCTCTACTTCGTCGACTCCAAGAGAAAATATAGTGAATTTACGCTGCGCAATTTGCATCTCTGTATGCTTCGCTGTATCTCATCAGATGCATATTGCAGAGTTCACACCGTATATGATCACCACAAATCAACGAAGTCACTGGTAATACTTTCACAATTATCATGGCTTTTACCAAGGTAGCGAAAAACTCGTTTTACTTGCATAGTTTAGGCCTCCATCTTTGAATCAGAATCGCTTCAGCAAATTTCGCCAACAGACCAAATACAACACACTTATTCAGGTCACACTATGATGCGTCTATCCGATTGGGTCAAGTAACTCTAGCTGGTTGAGTCAGGGAGAGACAAGGAGCGGAGGTATGGTTATTGCCAATGATCTAATTGAATCTAATCATATATTCACTATGCGTGAGGTTCTCTTTCCTTTATGTATTGTCAAGAGAAGGCTATTTAAACAGGCCGACAACAGTTACGGCAAGTGCAATTCGTGTCTGCAACCCACAACCGTGTCTACGACCCATAACCTACTGCTTATGCTCCCAAAAATTATTTATTTAGGTTATTGGTCCTATCACGGCCATGAACTTATAACATATTGACGTAAACACTCATTCGTCCACCCACCCACCCTCATACACAAACACCAGGCCTACCGACTATCGCAATTACGTCATCCCGTTTTCTTCACTCTTCACTCTTTCACGATTATTTTCATCCCTTCACCAAGTTGGTCGACTATTAGCTAGTAGCGAGTCGATGAAGCTCGGCTACTTGCCTGAAGTTACCGGTATGCGTAACTTTCTCTCTGATTCCTTAAATTAACCGAAAGTGTCATTTTTCTGGTGGACCAATCACATAGTTCCTTATCATATCTTACTCCCCCTCGTCTACGCACATGTTTATGATTGGTCTACCGTCAATGCGTGTTATTTTCTGGCGTCCGCGTGGGGTCGATCGCATTGTCTCCGGATTGGTCGCTGTGATTGTAATTGGTAGCGGAAGGGTGAACGGGCATGAATGAGAATAAAAAAGATACAAGTGTGCCTGCTGATATTAATTTTTATTGCTTAAAAACGGTGTGATAGGGAATGCTTGGGATGAAAATTAATAGTACGGACGTTTCAATTTTGTATGGTCATTCGGTGGTGAACCAATCAATAGTGAGTGCATTAGTCGTATTACAACGGTAACTGGTCTGTTGTTCTGTTTACGTTCCAGTCCCACCGGCCCTGAGAGAAGATGTGGAGATGAGCGATGTGCGGAAAGTGCGCGCGGGCTCCAACTTTGTTCTGGAGGTGCCGTTCAAAGCATATCCGAAGCCGACTATTAAGTGGATGGCTCAAGGGACCACAGTGACTGAATCCACTCGGCGATATCAAGTGGACACCGTAGCTGGTCTAACTTCACTGTCGATTCAGCGGACACAACGCGATGATGCGGGACAGTTGACTGTCATAATCGAAAACGAGTATGGAAAACTCACATGGAAATGTGAACTGATTGTGATTGGTAAGTCAGTAAAGAATACGAACATATTTTAATCGTTCACGTTATCAAATAAATCACTTGTTTCTGTGGCGTCAACTTTTTGGCTTATTGAATACGTACAAGCCAGTGGTCAATCGAAAATTCTATTTATCAACATAGCTAATTGAGGTATGTAAAAACAATTAGATAACTTCGACTTTGACTTTGATAGTCTTGATAGTCTTCAAATGTGAATGATCCACTTGGACCCTTTACCCTACACTTTCCAGATAAACCGGGTCCTGTTGAACGCCTGACGACTGAAGTCCCTGATAAAGAAGCTCAGGTGCGAGTCACCTGGAAGCCACCCCGAGATGACGGAAAGAGTCCCGTCACTGGTTATGAATTGGAGTACCGCACCTCTAAACGCCGGGGTTGGCAACAGTTGAGGCATGGGCCCCAAGATGACAGTGAGACGTTCCTCATTCCCGCAGAAACACCCGAGTTCCTTGTCCCGGTTGGTGATAAAGAAACGGCCAATTGTCTGGAAGGTGGAGCTGACTACTTGTTCCGTGTAGTCGCGGTTAATGAAGTGGGAAAGAGTGAACCCGTAGAAACGAAAACTGCTATCAAAGCTCCAGCAAAACCGAGTAAGTATTTTACCTTATGACTGACCAATATATGTGATCAACCTTAATAATTCATCAATTACATTTGATATAACAATAAAACAAAATGATGATATTTAATAAAATTGGATATTGTCAATCTGCTCTCATTGGAGACAGCAGTATATACACAACTAACTGCTGCTGATTCTTTTGTAAATTTGTAAATTTTGTTAAAATCTGTCTTTGTCGAACTTCTGTCTACCATTGGCCATCCATGCTCAACTCACAGAAGTGTCAAAAGCCCGTCAAGCGAGCTTAACCGTGGCGAATCTCTGATAAGCCAACAATTGAAACAGAAGATGGTCGGGGGCTGTTCCATAGGGACCCGGAGAAATCCTGGGAGAGGAATACAGTTTTTTTGATCATCAGAACGTCCCTATCTTTTAGTCCATCAAAAAAGATAGACCAGTTCAAGGGTTTAGGGACTGCAGTACAAATACCCCAAGTTCTGATTTTCCCCTCCAGTTGAACTTCGTCAATGGCAATCGGTTACTCCACTGCCTGATAATTGATTTCGTGTCAGTTTCACAGGACGAAATGCCAATCTTTTTACTCGGAGTTCAGTGCTCTCACCCCTAGAACGACCTGATGGTAAATTCGACCATTTACGTGCCTTATTCTTCTTCTCGCACCCAATATTTTCTGTCCACAGAACCTCCAAAGCTAAAATACGACGTTCAGCTGGAATCTTCTCGCGTGAGTATCGGTCAGAAACACGTAATTCCCGTAAGTGTTGAGGGCGAACCAGTGCCCAAAGTCACTTGGTACTATGCCCCAGATGAGAAAACGACCGACCTGGTGACAACATTGCCCTCGGATGCACAGACCGATGCAACCGGTCCCGATCGGAACGGAGTGAACAAAGTCGAATTGAAATTCCGCAAAGCTACTCGCCAAGCCGATGGAATCTACACGATTGTGGCTGTGAATGCAGGCGGTGAAGCTCGTGCCCAGTTCCGGGTTCAAGTTACTGGTGAGTGTAGAAGTGAAATCTGTGTGCGACCGGAACTCAAACTTACCACATTTGCATAATTTTATTTATTTAAGCTTTCTTGCAATGGTTCGAATGTATTTATTGTTCCTCAGTAAAGCAAGTAAATAATAATCACCCGGTGAATTATGTGGTCTGTTCATTTATGACACATTTGCACGTAGCCAGTCTGTAGGACAGTCTGTAAGGCCGAATGAGTAGACAGGCGCCGGTAAAACGCGTGCACCGAAATCGTAAAGACACGTCCATTTAAAATATCACTGATGCTGGCGGATCATGTGTATGATGTTTTTTTTCATTTTTGCATACAATAATACAATTTTCAGGAAGGGAGGAAGCTGCCAATCAAAGGGCTGTCATACAACACACATGGTGAGAATAGTCAGCTAGGTCTGTCACCCGTCTTTTGATGCGTCCGTGTGCATGTACGTGACTGCGTGAATCCCGATATTTTGTCTTCTGCATGCACAAATGAGGACCTCAGGTGTCGTCTTATTCGATCACGTATTATCACAGATTTTCTGTCAAAAAATATGTTGATATATGCGCAGTTAATTTCACAATAGTAGGCCAAACAGCCTTCTTTCAAATTAACTCATCGTTCCTTGCACATACTTCGCAAAATGATCTCAAAGCTAAGCGATCGGGAATTCAAAAGGTTTCTTGCACCAATTGAACCATAACCATAATCATCAGTGATTCTTAATGGATCTCTCATCTCTTGTTTAGGTGTACCTGGAACCCCGTTGAATTTGGCTGTGCTAAACTTGACGAAGAGTTCCGTCCGTCTCACATGGCAACCACCAACGGATACCGGTGGAATGAAGCTGACCAATTATGTAATTGAACAAGCAGAGATGAGCAGTGCCTATGCGACCCCATCCAGTACAACTTACTGGCAAACAGTAACCACCAGCCTCCCCGTGACAGAGGCCACGGACGCGGAGGGACAATGTTCTTACGAGGTCGCTCGACTGATCACAGGGAAACACATGTTCTTCCGTGTCGCTGCACAAAACAAACTCGGTGTCGGAGGCTTTGCGGTCACTGATAAAGCACTACAAATCACGTCACCGCACAGTAAGTTTTCCACAATCATCAGTGTAGAAAGCCTATTCATTGTGACTGCACATTCTTAGTTTACCGCAACTAGCCTTTCTTTTGCTCTGATAATGACAGGAATTGTTATTTTGATGCTTCTAGAACTTGCTTGCCAATGAGAGGTTGGAGATATTTATATGAGCAATCTTCAATCTTCAAAGAGCTGTCTGTTGACTTAGAAATGGTCCCGATACCATAGACTATGTATGAGAGTACTCTTGGGCAAAGATGAAAAATTGTCGACACTGAGAAACTGATTTTAGATGCTATCCAAATGTGAGCTTCAAACACACAAGGCCACTGATCCTTTTATAAGTGCTTTACAGGGGCAGCATCATAATTTAATAACGATGCTCAATCTGTTTAAGGAACATGCTACATGATAAATGTCATCTATTGCGTGTCCATTTGATTTAATCGCACTGCTTGCCGAATTTAGGTGAAGGGGGCTTTTGAAGCTATTCCTGTCATGTATAAAAGCGAGCTCTCGTTTTCGTTGTTTCGAATAGTAAAATACCTAAAATGACCACAGTGTATGTGACAGCATTTCTTTATTTATTTAAAATTTCAGATCTTCCTGGTGCACCACGTAATCTGCGTGCAACGGTGGACAAAGACGGCCAAGTAAATGTTGAATGGAACGCACCGCAAGATGACGGTGGTTCAAATATTATCAACTATGTGATTGAACGGAGCACTGCTGCAAGCGGATCGAATTGGGTCGAGATTACCGCGCCTGATTCGAAGGACACGAAGCGCACATTGCGTAATCTTAAAGGTAAGCCATTTAAGAGCAAATGTAAGACTCCCTGGATTATGAGCGAGAGAGTTGATAGTTGCAATTTTTAAGTGACCAGTTAAACTAAACGAGATATCAATGTGAAAAATATTCGCTATTGTGAACGATGGTGAATGATGGTTGGCGCTCAGCTCTAATGCGTTCATCTTGTTTGTGTCTTTCTTTCTCGCAAATATGTCTCGTCACAGACGGAAAGTGCTTCATTCGTGTTTCCGCCGTGAATGAAGTTGGTCAAGGCCCTCCATCTGAGGTTACTGAAGTGTCTGTGAAGAAACTATCCGGTACGTTTTAAGCAAAACCCTACTTGATTTTCTTCCTTCTCTGTTGAACGCTTTCCATTTCAGTGATTGTCAATAGCTTGCAACGCCATTCCCTTTCACTATTGGGAGTTTTTCTATCGTATGGGTGATGTTTTTTCACTTGACCAGGGAACAAGATAAAAATAGATTATCGGTGTTCGAACACCGCTGGCCATATCGCATTGCACGAGTCTGGCGGGGGGATCGGAAGAGCAATACTGAGGTTAGGGGCAGAGTTTTAGTAATTGCGGTCGTCCACTGGAATAAGTGATCGACCTCCATAGAGTACACTGGTCGGGGCATTTGTTGCGCGTGTTACCAACTAGGTTGCGAGATGTTTGCCGAGGCAGGCAGCGGACGGAAAAAGATCAAGGGCGGTCAAACTATGAACTTTGCTTGAGGGTATGAAAACTCTGACGAGAACACAGGGTCACATAGGCACCGTTAGGCTCCCTGGATGGGGACCCGAGATCATGGTAATCGGTGGTTAGAGACGCTTAGTGACATAACTGGGTGTCGCAAACAGTAGCGCTCGTGCATCTACTCATTATTCTTGCAGCCCCAGTCTACATGAATTTTCTATCTTCGTTTTGACTCTGTTCTCATTCTGATTTTTTATCCAAATAGGCGGCCAAAAGACAGCAAGACGGCGCAATAAAATGAATGGTTAATGGTCATGAAAACTGAAACTAGTATTTATATTTCCACACACGCCTGGGTCCAGACCTAACTAGTTCTTCTTTTTCTTCCAGATGAACCGGATACCCCTAGTCAGCCGACTGTGGAAGTTGTAGGTGATGGTAGTGTTCATTTGCGTTGGAATCCGCCGCTAAACGAAGGTCTAGCCGGCCCGGTAACCGGCTACGAAGTACAATGGTGTGAACTAGGTTCTAGCAAGTGGCAATCGGCGCTCCGTGAACCTTGCACAACGAATGACACACGTGTAGACGGACTACCCACAGATCGTGATCTCCAGTTTCGTGTGATAGCCATCAACGGAGCAGGCAAAAGTGAACCTTCGGAAAGCACTCGTCCAGTTCGACTGAGTAAGTTATTGCTTCAAAACTAGAACAAAATACGTATAGTTTCTTGCGAAATGCAGACATCATGCACGTCGGAATTAACTTTTATCGAATAACTGTTTACTTGCTAATTTACTTTACTTTTCCTATTTTTATCTTAAAACAGTGACCGATGTTGAATTTGTACGTCCATTGGAGTCGATTCACGTCACCGAGCTTCCATCAGACGTTGTCTTTGAATGTGAGCTTTCCCGACCGGGAATGACACTTACCTGGTCCAAGGATGGGCGAGATTTGACCTTGACCACACGCTGTGTGTACAGTGTAGTGGGTGAAGGCGATCAAGCTTTCTGT
>UZAN01051503.1:3861-18853 GCA_900618425.1 Echinostoma caproni | reverse complement strand
TGTGCAACACCTGGGAGTGCCTGGTCCTCCCCGAGTGTGCATTCCGAGCTTCTGTAGACTCCTAATATGCTAACCGGTGACAATATTGGCTGGCCGGATGCGGTTTTGTTTGATTCCATTCGAGTCTCATTTACTAACGCGAGATCCTCCAATATGTCCTCGATTACTACCAGATCTGGGTTTGCTAAGTCTCGTGGTGCCCTGGGCAATGGCTTTGGCTTGGCCCCAAATCGTTCTCTTTCCGTCATGTAAGTTTACGGTCTTCTATTCATTTCCCCGACTTGGGGTTCATCAGGGACTATTTTATATCTCCCTTTAGTGACAGTACACACTAAGTCTGCTCGGGATAGTTGCGAATCCCTATCTAGCGGTATGGCAAACTCCACCAGTATGGGTCTGGTTGGTGCCTGTGATGCTTCCGAAGGTGGTGTTTTCCACCTTCCGACCCTGTGTAACCTCCTAATTGTTAAGTTTAGCGGAGCTCCAGCTAACCTGAGTATGTCATGGACTCTACGCCTATCCATTTCTCTACGGGCCTTTGCTTCTCTTATATTCGACTCCTCGTTGTTAAATATAAGGATGTTTATACGATGTTCAACTTTTGTGATACTGTAAGGAGGGTACTCACTTTCTTCCTCAGCTCCTGGAGCTCTTCTTCTAACCTATCTCTATTCCCGTGTGAGGGAATATTTCTACCCGCTCCAGGTTTGAACCCTCGGTGTGGTTTGGAACGGTTCGCACCCTGACGTACCTTGGAGTTGACCACAGGTAGTGGTTTATGTAACGGTGTGGATACCGTTACTACTTTCCAGATCCTCAGCAAAACTGTTGGCCAAGAACTCTCTCCTTGCGGTCTTCACAGGACGATTATGGCTCCTGCCAGTCGAGCGTCCAGTTCGTTGTGTTGTCGGCGGATGGGAGTAGCTTCCAACACTGCGTACAATTGGTTAGGTGTTTGTGGTTCTCTCAATTTAGCCCCGTTGCCAGAACGTTGACTCCTTGGGGGTATGCTAAAAGGGAGGAAAGCAAGCTAAGATATCTCCTCCCTCCCACGCTAAAAACCACTTTCGGGGAACGTTGCTGACCAACATGTATCCAGGAACACCTTGAAGGCGTTAACATTGGTGCGGTTGACCACTTCTGCTGGTAACATGTTCCACATAGGTATGACCCAATGTGCGAAGACGTTGGCTCGTATTTCCAACTTGGCGTGGTTCTGCTGAAGTTTATAGTCATGATCTCNATCTCTCATGTTTTGATCACCAGAAATCGTAAGCAGGTCATCTTGGTTGAGTCCCGGTAGACCTCTCACAATTTAAAAAAACTCTATCAGATCTGCCCTCACTCTTCTACGCTCCAGCGAAGGGATATCAGGATCTCTTAACCACTGCTCATGGCTATTCCCCTTTTGCCCAGCCACCATTGGGGTAGCTAGGCGCCGCATTTTTTCTAAACATGATGCTCCTGTAATACGGTGCCCATGCCTGCACACAATATTCCATGTGTGAGCGAACAATCAACTTGTACAGGGGAACAAAACCCTCAGGCCGACGGTATGTCTACTGAATAGATCAACGAGTAACGCGTAGCCGAAATCCGATATCAAAACGTCAACAAAACGAATGATCCAGCGAGTTTCTACGGTACTAAATCAATAAGCGATCAAATAAGCAAGTGAAAACGGTACAAACCTCAAAATGATCTCGAAACAACTTAAAAACAAGAGCCAAGTGTTACCAAGAGCGTAATTCAACAAATGTGAACGGAAGAAAATAAGCCTTGGTAAGAAAGCACGCTCACCGTCACGCTGCATACAAACGAGCCAAATGTGAGCGCTCAGGTCGCGATTAAAAGTAGTAGGGTACGAATCAAGCAGATAAATACAAATGGTAGGTTCGATGTGTAAATATACAAAGGGAGTGAAATGTGAAGTGTTTATGTATGTGAGGCGGTGTTGAATAAATGGAACGTGAAATTCACGGAATTTGGAACCGAGATAGATTGACTGGGCATTACAGGAAGAATTTTCGCAGATCGATCAACACAGTCTGCTTGTTACCGTAGCACACAGCCTGAACAGCTGCCCCTAGCCTGATTTGCAGCCTTGGCGCACTGGGTTGATGGTTTAAAATCCTGGGTCATAAGAACCCCTAGATTTCTCATCTGCGGAACCTGCTGCATGGGAGCTCCATTAAACGGGTATACCCCTTCTCTTGTTGGTAATGGCTGACACTTGTTTAGATTCAAGGTAGCTCCCACTTGACCGATCATCGATGGATTACGTTAAGGTCCCTTTGCAGGTTTAACTCTGTCATTTTGACATCATCAGTTTGGCTCAGTTAAATCCTGAAGTCTGGAAGTAGTACTCGAGTTTGTGGCTTGGGCCCAATATTCCATGTTCTGTATTTTTCTTCTTTCCTGCAGTTCGGTACACGAGTTGAAAGGGATGTTGACGGAAGAGGGAGCTGGCTCCAACATGGTACCGATGGTTTAGGGGTGCATACATGGGGAAAAAATTAGAGGAGGAAAGCGAAAATGTGAGAGGAGGAATAACAGGGATGAGCGGGATAACGTAGGGATGTCCTTCTGAAGATGGAGGTAAGTTAGGTCTGGGGGTGGTAAGCTCTAGGTACGAGTCTAGCAGGGTTTTGAAGATCCTTTTGGAGGAGGAATTCACAATCTCTAGCGGAAGTTTATTCCATTCTGAGATGACTCTGTACGTGAAGAAGTTAGAGGGGATGAAGGTTCTGGGCAGTTCGAAGATTGTTCTTGGATGTCCCCTTAATTGTTCCGGACTAGAGCGTGTGAAGAAACGGTCAACTTGGCCTGACGAGAAGAGGTCATAAAGAAGAAAAAGATACTCTCTGATGCGTCGTTTATCTAAGGAATATAGATTCAGTTGTTGAAGTCGGATAGGGAAAAGAATTTCTGACAAGCCATTTACTAGTTTCGTGGCCCTTCGCTGCACATACTCTAGTGAGTCGCGGTCGCGAATGAGACCAGAATATGCAATTTGGCTACCAAATTCTAAAAACAGACGTAATTAGGCTCCACAGGGGAAAGGGAATTCTGGTTTGGTTATACGCAGGAAAGATTGTTTGATCAGGTCCAGGATATGAAAACCGGTTTTACTGGCTTTTTGGTTANGGGAAGAACAGGAGAGATTGCTATTCAGCCAGAAACCAAGGATTTTGTGCCGATCCACCAGTTCGATTTGGGTTGAACCGTTTACCCAGAAAAGTTGACCAACAGAGTTACTAAAGGACATGCTTGCACATTTTTCGTCATTGCTTGGTAACCTCCAGTCGACTGACCAATTTTTTGTTTGGTCAGTCGCCGACTGCAATTTGGATGCGTCTGTACCCCAGATAGTGACATAATCCACATACATGGCAATCTCTGTAGGGAGATGTTTAGGGATATCATTAATAGAGATCAGAAATAGAATGGGACCTAGTACAGAGCCATGTGGGACTCCTATTGAGACTGGGGAGGGTGAGCAAATGAATGTGCCTTTTCGAACTGCGAAGGAGCGGTTCAACAGAAAACTAGTCAGCAGGGAAAGCAATCGGCCAGTGGTGCCATAACTCTCCAGTTTGTACAGGAGAGGGATGTGTGGCCCTCTGTCGAAGGCTTTGATAAAGTCTATGAAGATGGCGTGTGAAAAATAACCTTCGCCATAGGCACGGGTGAAGCCATCCATTACGGTCAGCATATTGGAGATGCTTGACCTGTTTGAAAGGAAGCCATGTTAGGAAGCGTGTACCAAGCCGTTCTCGGTTAGATGCCTTAGAATACGCCGTTTAAGGAGGCGCTCAAAGATCTTACCGGGAATGCTGGTTAGGCTGATGGGTCTATAGCTAGTAGGCGTGTCGATGGCCCTCCTTATAGATTGGGATAACAGTTGCTCTCTTCCACTGTTGTGGAAGGGTACTTGTGTCCAAGCACTTTTGAAAGAGATGGGCATATGTGGCAGCCAACACGTCCGCTGGTTCTCTCAGTGTATGGGGGTGAATTTCATCCGGACCCATCAAGCTGATTGAGTTCACACGTCTTAGTTGTTCTTTCACTTCTGAGACTGTTATAACAAAGTGATCTGACGGGGATTGGAGGTTGAGGGACGGAGATTGAGATGACTGATTGGAGATGGGATGTTAAAAATTTGATCGAAATTGGACCGGAACACTGCCACTTCTGCAGATGATGTAGATGGAGTACCGTCGGGTCTAGACAGGACAAGGGCAGAGGCGGTGTTCTGCCGGGTTCGTCGCATAAATTCGTAAAGGACTGACCGGTTTACTCGTGCCCTGGCTAAAATGCCGTTCTGTTGGTTTCTTTGTAACTCTCGGATCCTTATTTTGCATAAATTACGAATGCGGATGAAGCCATTGGCATCTTCCGTCAAATCCGTCAATTTGTACCTAGCAAAGGACCGCAAACGTTCTTCTAAAAGATGACGGATAGCACGCGGTGAGGGGTATCTGTTTGAGGAGGATTTACGCACACTGGGTACCAGCAGATGGTCCGCTGTGCGGATACACCGATCTACTGTGCTACTCAACATATTTACGTCACTTATCTAATTGGTGTGTGAGGTATGGGCTTGCAGAAAATGCCTCTGGTTGTTGAAGTTTGTTCTTTTGAAAGAACGAATCTCCCCAAGACATGGTGTAACGCAGATGGGTCAGTGGACTATTACATCGAAAGACAACACAATATGATCACTCTTACTCAAAGGACAATGGTGTTCCATTGTGTCTGTGAGCTGACTATCACCTGTTATGACAAGGTCTAGAAGTGAAGGGGCTTGCCCGTTTCTGAATCTCGTTGGGCTTTTGACGTGCTGAGGCCATAACAGCTCCGTGACCAGTTTGACTAGCAGCCTTTCAAATGTATTATCCAGGGCGTGGAGTCTGCGTCAATCTATTGCGGAGCGTTGACGTCTCCAGTTATCAGAAGATGGGCATTAGGGCGCATAGATCTTAAGCTATTCAGTTGATCTGTCACTAGTTGTGATTCTAGGTCGTCACAGGAGGATGAGCGGTAGACTACTCCTAGCACCAGTGTCTCAGAGCGGAACAGGGAAATTTGGACCCAAAGGCAGTCTATGATTTAGATAAAAGGGAGTGATAGAATGATCGCTTGGGGGAGGTGGTCACTAATGTAGAGGATCACTCCACCTGCTCGACCTCTCATTGAGTCTACTCGGATCAATGAGTAACCTGCACTGGATGTTTCGCCATTGCTGTATTCCAGGATCAATCAGGTTTCTGTGAGAACTAGAAGATGGGGTTTCTTATCGGTCGCTAACTGTTTGACTTCCAGCATCCTGTTTGAGATCCTGAGACAGTTAGTGAAAACGCACTTCAGTTCAGGGATCCAGGACGTGACGGCGAGATGCCAAATTGTCAAATTTCGTGCTCTGGTTGGCTCTTGGATCTCCCAGTTCTTCGACTTGACAACGTTAAGATCTTCAGGGAATTGTAGCTTTTCCGTTATCTTGCTCCGTGTAAGCACTGTCGCAGACCTGCACGCATACAAAACATAAAAAATAAGTTTTTAGTGCAGTGTGAAAAGGAACATCTCTAATTCAGTCACCGTGATACAACTTCTCTGGTATGTTCTTCATTCCTCGTCAAAGGTATTACCCCACGTCTTGTCAAGCCGCAGCTTGAATTGCGTTACCGTGTCGACTTCTATTATTTTGCTCGGCGGTTTATTCCATTCATTAACCCCTCTTACTGCAAAGAAACCGCTTCTGATCCCCAATTTGGGTTCTTACGTCTTCAGACTCAGAGCGTGTCCTCTACGAGTTTCACTACCTTTCATCCAAAAATAAGCACATTCGCGCCCTCTATCTGCGTAAAGCCTTTTAATATCCTGAACGCTTCTATTAGGTGGCCTCTTTGTTACGGCCGCCCTTTAGGAACTGTCTTGCGCGCGTATCGTTCAACCGAACAACTTCGTAATCCCGAAAGTTGTACGATTCTTTATCGCAAACCCCACGATCAACCGAAACGTCCAATAATAATAGAACACAACGAACACCGCTCAATAGTGGAATCACGTATAATACGGTATCTGGAAATGTACAGTGGTACAATTAATTTCTTATACATAATTGACCGTGATCCTCAGTAGGCGGACCGTACGATGATAAACGAATAAGTGGAGTGGTAATGCTCAACCGAGCGGAATCAAACGAAAATCGAAACCGTTACGTTTTACAGGAATAATAGCAAATGGTACAGATAAACAAGGACCAGATTAAAGGAGAGAAGAGAGAATACCACTCACAAATCCATCTGAGTCATCAAATGTTGTTTTCATCATCATCTACGGTGCTCCAGCCGCCGTAACACTCCCCTCCGGAAAGCCACTTGGCTTTAACGTTATTAAACACGCGTTGTACAACTTTAGTTGTTTGTAAACAATTTAAAATCACATCTAACATAAGAACACATGGCGAATAAATATCTGTAAAGAATAACTTCAATGTGATTGATAAGAATCAACTCCTGTGAAACCATAATTCGCAGCTGACCAGCGCTTCCTCGTTGTACATAATTTCATCTACCAGATGTTTCTTTTCTCGTCAGTCCCATGAAACCTGGTTCTAACGGCCAAAGAGAAAGTTGATTACTTGATTACGAGTTCGATTATTGCTGTCGAATCAGCCAAATCTCATTGAGGTTTAGGTGCAGCCAAGGGTGACCTCTTTTAGTTGTATCCGTTTTTACTTATCACCATACGGTGATACAACACCTGGTTCTCTTTTTGAGGCACCTCGGTGCAGGTGGTCGCCTCACAGCTAGGTGGCATGAACCAACGGCTTTGCGTGCATTCACCACATCCGATCAGTGAGAGCTTTCAAAATAATATCCAATATTGATGCCATATTTATCATCGTGGACCAACATTAAATGGGCTTGATCTAAAAAGATCGAGTATGTGCCCCGGCCTAGTCCTATGGCAAGTCACCATCATCTTTTTTTTTAAATGAGGCTGATTCTCGGTCATCATCCACAACATTCCTGCAATGTTTTCGTTGAATACTCAAACATTCCACTAAACGGGCCATGAACAGATAACAAGGGAACTGACTGTCAAGATGACATCTGTTTCATCTATCCACGAACCGATGCTAGTCCTAAAGGTGCATGGTCATATAAACGAAGGCAGGTCGCACAAGTGACTCTTACCAAAACATAAGTCATCAACAAAGTATATCAAGTAATCTTTACAATAAATGTTTACAGAGAGTAACCATCAAGAAAAAAATCATAGCACAATTGAAATGGGACCCATCATTTAACCGTCATTACCTTCTAACCAAAATAACTTGCGTGCATCACGTCGCAGAGTCCCATGAGATGTGCGAACCAATACTTTCCTTATCAGGACAGGACAGGACAGGACAGTTCACAGGACTTGCGGCTTGAGCCAGTTAGATAGTCCAGATTCTTACGTTTACGGGCCACGGGTGTCTCGTAACGCTACGACAGTGGGTTAATTGGTTCTTGGTGGTGTAATCAAACCATCTTTACTGGGAAGAACCTCATTAACAACTCCTAACGGCCAGCAATTTCTATGGACACCTTCAGTGGTCACAAGCACCAGGTCTCCCGCCTTCAACTCCGTACCCTCTTTTTGCCATTTGTGCCCTTCTTGCAAAGAGGCCAAATATTCAGACTTCCATCGTTTCGAAAAAGTATCAACCAATACCTGAACTCTTCGCCAAAGGCAAATGCAAGCTTGTGGAAATTCCCAATGATCTATCATTGTTTCATTATTTCTAAGTAATAACAAATTATTTGGAGTGACAACTTCCAAATTCCTAACATCATCGGATATCGGAGTTAACGGACGATTGTTTAAGATTTTTTCTACCTCAACAAAAATGTAAGTAACGTTTAATCTGTCATTCTTTGGCTATGAAATATCGCCCGAAATATCTTTCTAACGGTTTTAATCATTCTTTCCCAAACACCTCCCTAGAGACTGGCGTCAGGTGGTCCAAAGTGCCAACGTATCTTGCGATTCACTAGGAAGTGCTGAATCTTAGCATAAGACATACCTTGAATACATTGCCGCAACTCTGCATGTGCACCTCTGAAGTTACTTCCGTTATCATTATAGATGACTTCAGGTTGTCCCCGTCTCGCCATAAACCGTATCAAAGCTTGGATAAACGAATCAGTCGTCAGGGAATGAGCAACTTCTAGGTGAACGGCTGTTATATTTAGACAGGTAAACAAACAACCATACCGCTTTTCAACAGTCCCTCCTCGCTTTAAGAAGAAAGAACCAAAACAATCAACGCCAACCTGAGCGAACGTGTCCTTTAATGCAGGCGCGGTGTTTGGGTAACGATGCCATCAACTGGAATCCAGGACGTACAGACTCACGCCGACACCTTAGGCATTCCCCTATCACCGACGCACAGCAACCCTACCGTGCATTATCCAGTAACGTCTGCGAATGGTAGTGAGGACTTGATTGCTACCTACGTGCCCATCTACCTCATGATAATGACGAATTACAAGCTCGGTTACGTAGTGCCTCGAAGGTAGAATAATAGGATGCTTACTATCTTCAGATAGACTGCTCCAATATAGACGACCGCCCACGCAGATTAAACCATCAATTAGGATTGGTTTCAGTTTGTAAAGTTGTCCGCGTTTACTTCTGTCAGAAGGTAAACTTTGGCCGCTACTTAACCGCTCTAATTCTTGACCAAAACATTCCGCTTGAACCATTCTCACACTTTCTTTACAGCTGTCTCTCAGTTCTTATACAGTTAATAGCCCTAAACGCACCGGTTAATCGGTTCCGCCACTCGCAAAAACAAGTAAATAGCGTTTATATCTTAGGAGCCACGCANCACGCAACGCATCGTAGCAATTTAAGCCAACAGGAGAATCTTCTGAAATATGGCAGACAATAACGGTGACGGAACATCCTGATAACAACCTTGGACTTCAACTCCAAGTCTTCAGCTGAAACCGATGGACATTTGCCATAGTTCAGTACTATTCTTCCCGGTTCACGTAAAAGGGCTGGGCCTTCAAACCATAACTGTTTGTATCCGTCACCGGTTCTCATTCCCCGAGACGCGAGATCCGAAGGATTATCCTTTCCGCTGATGTGCCTCCATTGATCCATTGCCGTTCAACCCTTGATCTTTGAAATTCTTTTGGACACGAACGTTGAAAATCGACTTTTCTCATTCCTCAGATAATGCAGGACTATAGCAGAATCATTCCAGTAAATTGCATCAGCAAATGTCATCTCACATTCCTTCTTAACTATTTGTGCTGATTCAACCGCAAGCACGGCAGCATTCAGCTCCAATCACGATACGCTTACGGTTGTTCACGGAGCGACCCGAGACCTGGCAATTACCAGTACGCACAAAGATGGATTGCGATTCTGCACAAAGCGTAAATAGCATGCAGCTCCGTATCCAAGTTCAGACGCATCGCAACTCAACCTTATCTTCAGTCCCTTCTAAGGCGCGAGCATACCACCTAGGTTTTTGAACTCGACTAATTTCACTTAGAATCTCCATAGACTGTCGCCATTCTTTAATCACCACTGGGACCAAAAGTTGGTCCCACCCTATGGCTTGTTTACACAACTTCTGGAGTAAGATTTTCAACGGGAAAATACAAGGTCCTATCCATCAAAACGGGTCAAATATGGAGGACAGCTGAGACAATAACACCCTCCGAGTAGGTGGAAGTTCTGGCGCATCAAACTGAAATGCAAACACATCCTGCTCTACTGTTCATGATAAACCTAAAGTTCGCTGTGTCGGCAGACCCTCGATTTCCATATTTTTCACTGACGTACTCCTCAAATTGTCAGGAATCCGATCTAAAACTTCTCGACTGTTGCTTAACCACTTTGTTAGCTGGAAACCGCCTTGGCTCAGTAAACTGCACAAGCCTTTAACCAAAGAAACAGCCTCATTCTCGTCCATAACGAATTTAGAAAATCATCCAGGTAAAAACTATTGAGAAACGCTTGAGAAACATCCAGAGGATACTCGTGCCTGAAAAGATTACCCACCTTTTTTAAAGCGCAGTTCGCACAAAACGGTGATGACACAGCACCAAACGGATGTACGGTGTGTCTCATTTCCTCTGGATCTCCCTTTATTTCACCACTGGGGTACCAAAAGAAGCAAAGTGCACCCTGATCCTTTTCTGGTACCCACACCTGCGGAAACATATCCTCGATATCTGCTGACAAGGCTATGGGTCCTTGTCTGAACCGGATCAAGATGCCAACCAAACTAGGCACCAGGTTAGGATCAGGTCATAAATGATCATTTAACGACTCACCATTAAACTTCGCTGCACAGTCGAAGACGACCCGAACCTTATCCGGCTTTTTCGGATTTAAAACCGCGTGATGCGGAAGATACCAACATAATTCATCCGAGTTTGAACTTTCTAACACAGATTTTGCGTAACCCTTTTGGATATACCGAGATATTACAGCTGAGTATCTCTGAAATGGGTGTCGCGAAAAGATCGCCTTTGTGACACCATTAGGCGGTTAACGGCACTAATTTGATTGCACTTCCCCTTAAGTAAGCTGTTTTTCCAAGGTAACCCAACATGCAAATATCCTTCCTAAATTCCCAAAGATTTTTCCAGCATATCAATAGCTTTTTCTTCTTCTGCAGAGGGTTTTGTCTCGAATGAACTATTATCAATGAAATCACCATCATAAAACTTTCGTACACTTTTCTCCTGCTCATGTAACGCAATGCAACTAGCATGCAGTCCACCTTTACATCTGTGGTGGTTATCCAAAGGGCCGCGTACCACCCAACCCAAGGGAGTTTGATCTGCATACGGATCACCTTTAACTCCTTTTCTCCGCTCCGAAACCCAGCGAGCCTCAGGGGTGTCCAAACCAATAAGTATGCTCAAAGTTTTACTGGGTAACGGAGGCAATTGCAAATCATTTAGATGAGACCAATTGGACAACGTTTCCTGAGTAGGTCGAGTGGCTTCCACATTAGGTATAGAAGGCACTGTATAAGCCCTGGCAACGTCCACACATTCATTTCCATCTATAGATCTTAGGCGTAACGAGACATGCGTGCACCAACGATGTGCTTTGCTAATCGGAGTATTCAAACTTATCTTAGCTGTAATTCCCTGAAGTCCTAACAGGCGCAACAGATCTTATCAAACGAGAGAGGTGTCAGCATCGCTGTCTAACAATGCATTGGCGATCACTGAACCCTTTGGTCTTTCTACCAAAACTGGTATCACACCTAGGCTTACACCCGCCGCAGCAGGTAGCCTCTGACAGGAGGCATTTGTGACGGGCAATTTATCCGGGTTTGAGTGCGGAAGCCTATGATGTGGCTTATCACAGTTCTTCTCTGAACAACAGATCCCAAGAGAGCAGGTTGAGGCTCGATTTTTAGGATTCGAACAGACGAAGCATAATTTTTTAGCAGATACCAATTCCCATCTTTCTTTCACGCTTAATTTCCGAAACTGTGCGCAGTGTTCTAAGGCGTGCACAAGATTGCAGCATAGGCAAATTAACTCTTGGGTCATTACCGCAAACGTTTTTCCACGAGAATATCCCTCCTTGGGTTTAGAGTCTGTTGAAGTTTTTCCTAACTAATAACTGTACCTATTGCGATGTAAACGAGCCTTAGCACCAATGAATTCACACAATTCTCGAAATTCTGGTTCTCTGTCAGATTGATAAATCGGCTCTCTCAACTCATTCTACTGACATGTATCTTGGCAGTTCACTCAGAATCTTATCCAGGGTACTGCTTGCATTCAAGTCAGCCAAAGATCCCAATCTCTCCATAGCATCAGCACAACTTTGTAATTTATTTACGTAAACAAATAAGCTCTCCGCGTCGGTCTGAAGCTGACCCGGTGCGGTTATCTCTTGTAACATAGATTGAATTATCATATGACGACGGCCAAACAATTCTTCTCATATAGTCCTTGCCCGTTTGTATCCTTCTGACGCAGGATACAGGATACCAAACATCCTTGAATGGCATTCTTAGCCTTACCAAAACAATAGTGGTTAAGATAAGTAAGTCGCTGTCCATCATCTTTAACTCTATTCTCCACTTGTTCATCAAACTGGCGAAGAAGCTGATGTACTGACTCGGTGACCCGTCAAAGCAAGGCAGTTCACATCTAGGAAATTCCAAGCGAGTCAGCAACTTATCAATGTTGTAGCCTGTTATATCCGACCTAAGCCTCGTATAGGAAGTATTCGGTTCGCAATCCCAAGGATATCTCGCCGTGGGTGATGTAATTTTTTCTTCTGCTAAAGGAAGTTTAACCGTAATTTGATCATCGACGGGAAAATCGTCCAACTCCTCTGCAGCCCGAACCAACCTATCTGCTCATAAGGCTGCCGCGTCACGCCGTTTGGCATTTGTAGCTCTTTTATTAGCCTCGGGAGCTTCTAGTTCTAGTTGCGCACTTTTCAACTCAAATGAAACATAATTAGATCGAACATCAACCTTTTCACATGTAAGTAAAGAAGCCGGAGAAGACTTATTACACTGCCTGAGTGTAAATGCTCACGGAGTGGAATTTCAAGTCCCACGCTGAATGTCTTCCAAGACTACAATACCAAATCTTATCTTTTTACTTCATTTTCGATATCATTCTTAATAAACATTACCAATTTTACCCAGGTTAAATCTCTTCTCATAGACAGTACACTGCTTGAGTGTAAAAGCCCAAGAAGTGGAATGAAAATCCCACGGTGAATGTCTTTCAAGACTACAGCACGCAATCCCATCCCTATTTAGTTGTAGATCTCCATTTCTGTCTTGACCTGATCTCTCCCCATAGACGGTACATGTGTTGAGCGTAAACTCTCACAAAGTGTATTTTAATTTTGACTCCCGAGACGCTTTCTGTTCTTGTCTGTAGCCGTGCGCTCCCGTTTCTGAAATATTTCTGATTGACCTCACAGCTGTGTAAACATTAAACTTCCCACGACGCTAGGTTTGCTTTCCGAGTTCCTTTTCCCCCTCTCCCCTTATCAGCTGGGTGTACGCCCCAGACTGCCGAGTATTATCTGTTCTCTTCCAGACTTTGATGTTGTGGGCCTGACGAAGGCTTGGGGTCTATACCCACAATGGACAATCTGGCTCCGGCAATGGTTGTTGGGCGCGGCCGTTTCCACCGCTTTGACTACATGCGTCCGCATTCCAGACCAGGTTGAGGATCACACCCCCTGCCTCACCAAAAGGTGTTTTAAGGTTAGGTGTCTGGCATGTAGCCAGTCCCACATCAAAGCGACCAACGCCTAAATAACATAAATAATATAAATCAGACAATTCTTTAACGGTGAAGCCCATTGTTCGTTGTATACAGAAGACAATTTATCTGTATCCATCTCTGAAACAGTTTATTCATAACCACTTGCCGACGATTTGTATCACTGTGTTCCTTCATAATCTGCGTTCATCGTCCGAAAATCTATATATTGCAAATTGACTAGTTCCATTCTGTCCTTGGAACTCATTTCCGCGCATTCATTCATTTATTCACCTCCAGTTTTGTATTTCCCAAGTGTCCTTTACATGACAATCGTTTATATTTATGTGCTCTCCATAACAGATCATCCCCAGCACTCCATTACATAACCTTGTCCGTTTTGTGTCTCCTTCATCCCAGGGCATCTTCACGAAATCTCCTGATCCATGAAAAAAAACAATTTTTATTTCCATAATCTCTTTGTACTTTCACTTTTGGCTTTCCGCCGCCTTCTTTGTACCATTGTTGTATATTTGATCGTGCGCACTCGCATGCTTCACGGGCTTCGTGAAATATACCATTATTATTATTATTATCAGACTGGAGTGCGGCAGCAGCATCCTCACCACCTAGGTCTTCTGACATCTTTTCATATTCCATTGCTCGTGGTGTAGCGAAGAACAAAGAGTCACAATTAGAATGTCAGCAAAAACAGCAAGAGAATAGTCACAATGTCACAAAACACCCAGTGCGCAGTTTCAGTACATTCAACAAACCACAGCACAATACCAGAAATTCCAGTTTTGTATCCGAACGGGGAATTTTCCACGGATTCATTGTCGAAAAAATAGCCAGTTACTGTTACGGCCGCCCTTTAGGAACTGTCTTGCGCGCGTATCGTTCAACCGAACAACTTCGTAATCCCGAAAGTTGTACGATTCTTTATCGCAAACCCCACGATCAACCGAAACGTCCAATAATAATAGAACACAACGAACACCGCTCAATAGTGGAATCACGTATAATACGGTATCTGGAAATGTACAGTGGTACAATTAATTTCCTATACATAATTGACCGTGATCCTCAGTAGGCGGACCGTACGATGATAAACGAATAAGTGGAGTGGTAATGCTCAACCGAGCGGAATCAAACGAAAATCGAAACCGTTACGTTTTACAGGAATAATAGCAAATGGTACAGATAAACAAGGACCAGATTAAAGGAGAGAAGAGAGAAGACCACTCACAAATCCATCTGAGTCATCAAATGTTGTTTTCATCATCATCTACGGTGCTCCAGCCGCCGTAACACTCTTCTCTCTCGAAAGAGAGAACAGCCCCATTGACTGCAACCTTTGATCTTACTCCATCCCTCTACATTGACCAAACCACCTGGCGAAGCGACGCTGTACTTGTTCGAGAAGCCTGCTGTCGCTCAAAAATTTGGGCCTCCACTCTTGGACGCAATATTCCCGGTGTGGCCGGACAAATGCCTTGTATAGCGGTAAGAGAACACTAGTCTTTCTCGAACATACTAATCTCTTTTCAGTTGGTATAGAGCTCCTGTGGCTTTTTGTGCAGCGTGACGACACTGTTGGCTGGGCCTGAAGTCTGACCCCATTATCACTCCCAGCTCTCTAGCTTCAGTTGCTCTCTTCACTTCCCTTCCGTCCCCCGGAGGGCCCATATATTGAATGGGTCTTGGCTCTCTCT
>UZAN01051502.1:3888-14686 GCA_900618425.1 Echinostoma caproni | reverse complement strand
GCTCCAACATCTTTGTCCCCCACTAACTAGGGCTTTCAGGCCTGTAAACAGTATTCTAGATGAGGCCGGGCGAATACCTTGTACAGTGGCTCACTACGCGACGGAACTGGTGTAGGACCCTTTGGGCAGTCAGGACCAACTTTTTACACTATGCCAAGATTGAAAGTTAGTTTGAACCATTATTCCGAGTTCTTTTGCGGCCTGTTTTGTTGGCATGTCTATGGCCTCACTTCCGGATCCCAGACCTCTCGTATTGCGGTTGGTACCTTCCTTCACCCGGTGAGCGCACTGGAGCACATTGAGTGATAAGTTCCACTCGTTGGCTCATCAGTGTACCTTATCTAGGTCCCCTTTCTTCGAAGTGTCTGCCAGACCGAAGATTTTGATCCTTTTGTTACACATGCATTTCCACAATCTACACATGCTGCTCATTTCTCCCTTCGACAGCTGCCCCTATACTTCCCGTATTTCCGAAAACGAAACGCGTTCTGGAAGGTGATGTTCTACGGCTCATGTGCAATCCTTCTGGTTATCCCAAACCAGAATCAGTGTATTGGAGTTTCTCCGCCCTCACTGTGGACCAAATGGAGGACAACAATGCAATCGCTGCCGCTGTAAATCAGCTTGGTCCGTTAGATACAAACAAAAGTCATTATGAGCAACAAACTAGTGAAGGCGGTGTGCCGAATGATACTCTTCGTTTCTCTCAGCTGCTGATGAAAGACAATGGACTTTATGCGTGCAACGCAAGCAACATATATGGATCAGACCTGACATATGTGTTGGTGAATGTAAAAGGTAAGTTAAATATACAATTCCTCTTTTCCGCTTTTGCACCGTGGGCTTTAACTTGGGTTCACATACAACTTCCTTCCTCAATTTCGTCTAGATCGCTGGGCTGCTTTGTGGCCATTTATTGGGATTGTAATTGAAGTTACTGTTCTGGTCACGGCCATCTTGTTGTACGAACGCCATCAAATGCGTTCGAAACCGAACAAATTGGACGTTAACACAGGACCTCAAGACGCAGCTTCCCCGTCCGCCAAACTCCGGTCAGCCGCAGTGGTTCAACAACAGCATAATTCAACAGCCACAGGTGCGGTGCATGATGCTGATGCAAATAAAAACAATCTCGTCGAACCACTGTGAGTTTGATATTGGTTATTGTTTTTTTTTCAATTGCATACATTGGCATGATAAACAATAGGAAGAGCAAACTTCATAATCAAATGAACCCACCTTTTATTTTTGGAAATCGGCAACTTAGATTAATGCTCCACCTAAAGTTGCTGCTATCGAACCAGGCTACGGTTGGGCAGCGGTTTACTTGAGGCTACTTGAATGAAGCACCTAAACTGACAACAACTGGGTACTAGCTTAATGGTTGCATAGGCTGAAAGAAACCCAATAGTGACGGTTGATCGGCTTTCTTTATAGCTACGCACCTTAATACGGCGATTTGTATGCGGATGAGTTGACCTCACGGATCTCTGACGATAACGATTAAAGCATGGTGATCCGCCTCAATATAAACTGAGATTCGGTTTCATTCACGAAATGTTACTACTATTATATTTCACACTTGCCTGAGTCTAGGCTTTGTGCTAAACAAATCACCGCAAAATAATCTTGTTAATAACACCAAAACAGTTTGTAATTTGCTAGTGGGCGGAGGACCACCAGTTTTCCCAGGTCAAACCAACTTAATATGGGGATTCGAAATCGGAACGTTTGGTTAACCAGAGCCTGACGCGCCATGCATCGGTACAGAGTACGAAAACTGCAATCCATTGAAGACTTGTGCCCAGTTCATCATGCCCTACACCCTTTGGATGAGCTCAAACGTTCTAGGTGTCCTCGAAGCCCAGTCAGGCTGGTAACCACTATCGCAACCCGGAAGATGTGGGTGTGGTTCGTCTGTCTCTTGTTTAGTTTCCAATCAAGGTGTTTTTCCAACTTCCTTAAGTGAACTGCCAGCGGTTCACCGACTCAGCCCCGGATGTTGTCTTTCTGTCATCTCACTCTAGTGGGAAAACACTTCCACTTGAAGGAATTAAGTCATGCTTCCTTAGCGAATACTATTTGGGCTGCTTGGTCGTGTGGAAGCATTTTGTGAGGTGTAAGGAAAGAGTGACCAACCACAAAGTGAAATGAACACCCAAGACCATACTCTTGCTTTCGGAGGCAAGCAGCACAACTGTACTTATCCACTGGTGCTGCAAATGGTCCTTGTGAAAAACGACTCTCTGAGGGCTCACAAAAGTCAAATTATAGCATTTAAGTATTAGGATTAGGCTTCCGAAAGCCTCAGTATGGTCGGGGATGGGTGCTTCGGATCGTGACTGTCACCAGTCCGTTACGCCTTGCCACATGCTCCTAGATGACCAAGCGTCTCAAATAGCCTGTGCTGAGGAAGCCCTGCTCACTGCCCTCCCGTGGCGGAGGTGTTTTCCCACCAAAGCGAGAGGACGAATAGCCAACATCTGGGGCTATAACTAGGTTGGATGGACCACTGGTGGTTCACCTGAGGGAGTTAGCCAAAACCTTGATTCCAAACCAGCCAAGAAGAGGCGTACGAACTATACACCTTCCTGGTTGTAGCAGTAGTCACCAGCTCAGTTGTGCACCTTGGACGTTTGACCTCGTCCAAAGGACTTATGATCCAATGAACTTGACTCCAGTTTCAGTTTTTACAACCATTAGCCATGCACTTTCTTTCTCCGGTTTTGTTTGCTTTGTTTGTTTGTTTGGTCGCTCATTTGTATAAAAGAGCAGGATGAAGATAAGAATGTGGAAAGCAAATTCAATCGAAAGATGAATTGATATCGATTGGTGTTAAGAGAATAATGAGTAGATGCATGAACGCCATTATTTGTGACACCCAGCAATATCGCTCAGTGTCTCTAACCATCAGTGACCATCATCTCGGGGTCCGCATCCAGGGAGCCTAACGGGACCTATGTGACCCAGTCTCCTGGTTAATGTTTTCATACCCTCATGCTAGGTCTTAGCTTGACCACCCTGGGCTTTATTCCACCCACTACCTGCCTCGGCAAACATCGCTCGCCGTGACAACCTATCTGGTGACATGCGTAACAGATGCTCCAACCAATGTAATCTATATAGGTCGCTTAATTGTTCCAGTGAACGACTGTGACTGCCCAAAACTCTGAGCCTGACCTCAGCATTGGTCGTCCGGTTACCCCACCAGACTCATGCAGTGCGACTTAGACAGCAGTGTTCGAACACGGACAATCAATTTTTATCCTGTTCCCGTAGTGGCCAAGTTTCTGCACCGTAGAGCAGCACTGCTGCGGCATATACTCAACCCTTCACGGGCAGCCGGATGTCGCCATGGCACCACAAATGTCTCATTTTAGAAAATGCCAACCGAGCCTTCTGTATACGAGTTGACCTTTCATTGGCGATGCATATGGGCATAGTAAGGAAGAACAAAGTCTGCGCAAGGCCATCAGGTGGAACCTTTTCTCGTGGTAAACCGGTAACAGTTCAGAATTAATTGTGTAAAGAATGTGTGACAGGTCAAAGTAAAAGGTGGATAAAACGAAACCTTGTTCTCGCTCGCATGACTGCTGTTTTCGTTTGCCGATGATTTTTTCTCCAGGCGTGCATTGATCGCCTACCGTTTCTTATTTTGGCAGTGTCTGTGGTGAGTTTCGTCATGAAAGTTTTGATTTGAAAGACTAGTTTTACGCTTGATCACCTTCAGTTATCTGCTCTGTATCAATTTTCCAACCGCACCATTAGCACAATAATCAGCGATAATTTCATGTAACTGGAAACATCATGGGGCTACACTTTGTGTGGATGCGTATCATTCTTGTAACCACTAATTCTTATTATTGTCGTTTTGTTCACCTCAAACATAGTGCACTTGTTCATCAGTTATCTATTGCTGCGTTTTCTACTTGAGTTCACTATAGACCAGTTTACTAAAGCGGCGAGCACTAATTATGCAACTCAAGGGTCATTTCGACTAAACTACTGTCAGGCACTAATTGTAAATTCCAAGCCTTCTGTCCGGCCTGAAACAGGCATGCGTGTTCATTATAAACACTCGATGACCCATTTTTTATCTATAGAACAGACTACAGGAACGTGAACAGTGCTTTATAATGCGGAAACTTATTCATCACCATCATCCGAATGATAATAATCATCATCGTCAAATATTCAATGCCTCGGACGGGTAACCGCTTGAGATCCTTGAAGAGCCCTACCTTCCTAGTGCATCCCATTGTTAATCTAAACCAACGCGCTGCAGCGCGTTTAACTTTTGCCTTTTTTTGCTCCAAAGCTGGTGCTCTGTCAACCGAGTTTGGTAGGTTTTTCTGTGACCTATGAGTCGGAGAATGAACCGCATCAAAACCGATGCGTGATCAAATTCAACGCAGTTGGTCTAACAGGACCAGTTTTGTGCGGAGCCACGCTAGCGATAGCTTCCTGTGGTCTTGAGTTAGCGTACCATTTGAATTGAGGCGCCACGTTGCTGCCCGTTGAGAGCTGTGTCGAAAGTTAGTTCAGGATAGGAACAGATGGTGACCTTCGCAGAATTGAGGAAGTCGGTTGGCGTTATCTGTTCGTTGACAGGGCAGAGCGCGACAACCGGCTAGGGAAGCTTCCGATGGGCTCAAAGTTTCACTTACACGTTAAAATCACCAAGCACGACTATATCCGATAATCGGCTCAACCGAATAAGTTGGGCGGGTTTACCATGAAACTCATCTTTTTGTGCGTTAAAACTGCAGTAGGTCGATGCACATACTGAAATGGTGAATAAAAACCTTATGATGTTGCTTCCCTTTCGGACTCTGATAGACCCTTGGAGCCGCATCGCACATAAGCGACTGTTGACAAGGGTCCAATCGATTAGTTAAGCTTCTGCTGTGTTATTGGGTAAAATTCCTGTGCCACGCTGGCCTGGTAAACGGATTTCGTCGGCACACGATGCGCGTGGAAGTACCTCAAAGACAGATCTGGCGTACTTAAGTGGCTTATAGTTGTAAGATCCTGTATTCGCATCTCCGATAAGCAACATAAATCAATCCTCAAAGAGTCCATTGTACACGCGAGACAAGCTTGTTGATCCAGCAGTATCCGAGTCCTTACTTTGAGGGCCCACAGATTCAGTGATTGACGAGGCTTCAGAATCTGCTATCTGTTTTGTAATAAACTAGTTACGGCGCTACTAGGCAACGAACTTTGGCGAGTGAGGAACAATTTGTCTGAGGAAATGTTACGGGTCGGGAAAAGGAATAAAGGGAGAGGGTTGGGTACAGAAAACGAAGATTTAAACAGGTTGGGATGTCTGATCAGTAGCCCACCCAGCTCGATCCAGTGGGCAGCGCAGTCCTAATTATTCTGCGCGAAGACCGATGCAGTAGAAAATCAATTTTAGTTTGTGTTCATTAGAGCTTTATGGACGAGTACTGCCAGGGTGTCCAGCCACTAAGCAGGAGAGCGATTAGGATTCCCATTCAAAGACTTTAGTTTTAACAAAAACCGAGCATTTATTTCAAGCTAATGATCTGAACCGGTGACTTAGATTCTTCCTCTTGTTTTCAATTATTTCAGGGATTCAAAAGTCGATGATGTACGTCAACGCGGTGCTCTCAAGTGTTAACACGCTTCTGTCCCCGCTACCTTATCGTCTGTTGTTTTACTTAGTGGATGTGTGATCCATTAATTATTCCTCTGTTTTGATTTCACCCTTTTTTATTTCTTTTCATGCACTATATACCTCACCTATTTTCCTGCCTGACCTTGCACTTATTCACGTGCGCTGTCCCACGTGTACATTTTCCGCGCTTTACATCACCGTCCAAATGTCACTGCTCGGCCCGACCCGTGTGCGTTTGACTGCCCGCTTTTGTGAATCTAACAGGTTGAACCTATGCTCTAAGGATGTGTTCTGATTATCCTATATTTGTCCACTTTGTTCGCGTGTCTACTCTAACTGGAATAAATTCGTATTTTGTCATAGAACAATAGATATTGTCGACAATCCATACATCCACACTCGCATTATCCAGAATCCAAATCGGCGTGCAATCAATTAAGCTTTATTCATTCACATCCGACCCGATTCGTGTGTAGTGTGCTGGTACTGTTTTGTGGATGACTGATCGAATAATTGATTCCAACGCATTTTACCTTCATTGTTTTCAAATAAATGTTCTAGTTTCACGATTCTTACTTCCGTCCTTTCGGAATACCGGCCTCTATTATACCCTATGTAATTTTAATGCGTCTTCACATTTGTGGATTCGGAGTTCATCCTGTCAACGAACGTTGTCCTTGTCTTTCATCACAGCCGGTCCTGTCTTAAGTCAATCTAACTGGTATTAATCGTCTGATTTCAGCGTGTTTGCTTTTTCTAGAACGGTTGTTTCGGGAGTGATGAATAAGTAGTTTCTTTAAATGCTATTTGCAGTCGTAAAACATCGTGTGGTAGTTTTAAACACTATTGTCTGCCTATTGAGATAGCCTATCAGTGCGTAATTTATATACCGGCCGAGTTGGGGGTGCGTAAATTCGTTCGATTTGATCGAGGTTACTGAAAACGTAGCACCCGATTATACGCGTTGCGGTTGCAACAGACCTACTGCAAACAAATAGTAGAGATTTGTTGTATTCTGTTGTTAAATTTACAAATTTTTCCACTAGTGATCGAGTAATGAATGATCTATCAGGATTTGAAGAGAAACTGACTAGTTAGATGTATTTTAATTTATGTTATTTGATCTCTGCTACTCTAATGGTTAACTGGAGTTTTCGCAGATAAAAACTCACCAAAACCGGGAGGTCGACGCGCCTACATGGTGCACGCAAACCATGTCCGCGAGAAGTATCCAACCGAAAGTGCTCTTTAGACAACGGGCGTCGATAATCCTTCCATGGGAACAACCGGCAATGCCGACTTAAAGTGTTAACTACTGGAAATGTCTATTTGATCTCAAGAACATGGCTTTTAACGTGTCCTCCTGATTGTGAAACAATAAAATATGATTATGATTCTTGTTTTTGGTTCCATTGTGGAGTTACCCTTGTTTTTAAATGTTTGAACCGACCGGGACATTATACGTGTTATATATTCTATTTCCTAAAACACCCTACAGATAACCATGTCGGGTTGCTCCCTCGTGTCTAAATGCCAAAATTCTGACAGCTATTGAACGAAGCAAACGGACTCATAGAGACTTTCCAATTGCTAAAGAACGAACGGGGATTTTGAACAGAGCTGCTTGTAAACAATCGAAAACACCGAAAGTTTATATTACAAAATCATTTCGGTTTCTTTGAATTTATATGAAGTGACTGTTGCGCTGTCTTTCAGACGTCCAAGGTCAGCTTCTTGATGCGTTCGTTTCTGTGACTTTATCTAAGTGCTTTGTGGTGGACTGATTGTAATTCATCACCAGGTCTCTCAGTGAGCTGTAGTTCACCACCAAACAAATTGCAGATTCTTCAGCCTTGGTAATCTCTCAATTCAATCACTCTTGAACGCAATGAACTCTTGAGAGGTCGATGCATGCTGCTTATCAGAGACACAAATGCAGAACCCTGGCCTTACAAACCACTTAAGTACGCCGTTTCTGTCCTCGAAGTATTTCCCTCGTACATCAGGAAATGATGAAACTCGCTCACTAGGTAAGCTCGGAGTTGGAATTTTACTAACCGATAAACTGAACATGCGTCAATAGTAGTTCATGCGCAGTGAGACTCCAGAATTCATTTGGTGTTCGGGAGGGAGACAACAGAACATGTTTTCTTTTCTCGTATTCCCTGCTATGCGCCAACCAACTGCAGTTCTAGTGAACAAATTTTACTGCAGACTCATCGACTTCAGTCGCTCAATCTGATATAATTGGGGTGGAGGGTGACTATAACGTGCAGGTTGAAAAACTGTTTACGTCCAACACGTGACTAGGAGGACGCTCTTCTCGCCGAGCGAAGACAGCGGCAACCAACCACTTCATTTCTACGCAGATAATCCGTTGTTTTCTAACCACCTTTCGACATAACTAACGACAGACGGCAACATAGTGTTCTAGTTTAACGTGCAGATTGAACTCAATTTTCAACAATCCTCTCAGTTTCAGCTTGAACAGCCATTAACCATGCACTTTCGTGCGCCGGTTTTGGTTGCCCATTTGGATTGACAGTAGGATAAAGACAAGAAAGTTGAAAGTAGAGTCGAATAGGAAATGAAGAACTTCAGTGGGCGAATGTTGCAGAGAAATGGGGAAGATGCACGAATGCCACGACACCCAGCCATATCACTGAGTGTCTGTAACTAACGGTTACGATCATACAGGGAGCCTAACGACAACTGTAAGCCACCTTGAGCGTGACTCAGTACAAAATCGTAGATACAATTCAGTCACCCTCGTTGAGTTTGATCATGCACTAGTTCTGGTGCGCGTCACGCTCCGACTCATCGGCAGAAATCCCAACCTCGGTTAGCTCATCATGGTCTGTGTGACTCAGCTATTTGCATCTATTCTGAGAAGTATCTAGGAGCGACATAGAAAAACGGAGTAGATCAACTGTGTGATTAGATTATATGTGCACTAAACTTCGCTTGCAGAGCTGAACCCATAGATTGTGAAGATATTGGAATTCTCACGACTCAGTGGCACTAATGGGAAACACTTGACGTTTTAAGTTCTGTAACTTCATTCAATATACGCCTTACACCTTCACTGTTTAAGGTAGTGCCGCAATACTGCGTGACAATCACTCCAGCTGTGATACTTGATGGGTTTTTCTCTCGTGTGTAAAACATTCGTCTGGAAGTCTTGGATCGTCTATTTGTACGCAGTTTCTCACTGAATGAAGCGAGTTTGTAAACAACTCTGAGGTCAGCCGTCTGGTAATTGGGAATGATTCCGTGGGTAATTCGGATTAGTTGTCATCATGACGACACTGTAAATTGACGTCGTGTGATGGCGTGCGTACCCTGCGAGCTGCACAAGACGAATCCTCAGCCGCAGATACAATCAAGTCTGAAGGATCAATGCGTAGAGATCAGATAAAGCTCAGTCTCACATTACCTGCTGCTTGGGCAACTCTTGGCTTTTTTTGTCCGTCCACGCAACGCGAGATAATACGGGTCAAATTTCCATTAGAAGCACAACTGGCAATCAGAACGCAATAAGAAGATCCTGATGCTGGAAATGTTTGAGATGGATGAATTAGAGGTGGAGGAGAAACTGGAAAATAGGAAGATGTGCAAGTGCAGAACTTTTCTTTTTGAGTAGGCCTTGTTCGAGGGTGCACTCTAGTATTTGCGCAACCAAGCGCGAGCTACAAGGCAGCGGTATTGTGCCAGATGAGCCGCTGATTGATCGGTTGGAAAACCGTGTCGGATGTATGGAATTCGACAAGGAGGCAATGGCCGTATTCGCTGGTGGGACATACTCTCCACATCGCAGCGCCGCCATGAAATACATGTGTAGTTTTGTGTGAAGAGGGGTTGTCAAGTGATTAACCCGCCGCATCCTCCAGCACTGCTGCTGCTGATCGTCTGCGACCGCTTATTCAGTGGGCCAAACCCACCTTATTCTCGGTTAACCGCTAGTTAGTGGCCGTTCCCTTATACGCGACCTGGGGACGCGTTCGGTAGCATACAGAGTTGCTTTTGCACAATCTATCTATCAACCAACCAATCGATCGATCGATCAATCAATCAACCGATTTATCTATCTGTCTATTATCATTATTGTTACCATTATTTTTATGATTAAGCTGTGCTCGAAGCCACCCCTATTAGAATATGCCTTTTCTGATGGCAGATTGTAATTAGTGTTTATCAATTGCTGTTGTTTCTTGAACAAGACATAGTAAAAGGTAGAAACAGTAACAAAGAACCGATTTTATGACTATAACATAAGCAAACCCAAATATTCAAGCATGGAACATGACAATTAGGGCTTTATTTCAATGATGTCACCTCGTTCCCATTCTAGCAAGAACATTCCGACATGCACAATGTGCCAATCTTCGGTTCTGTTGTAAATCATCTCTATGCGGTCACTTCATTCACTATGGCCAGTGTTTAACTGATCACGACGGAAACATGTTCAAAACATTTAAATCCAGGCTGAGTCCGGTCATCCGCTTCACATACATTTATTTATCTTTGCAGCAAAATAACTACAGGCTAACACACGATGTGAGGTCACATCGATGGCTAGGGCCTCGAGTGTACGAGCTAAACACGCGTGTTGTCCTATACGCATTAGTGTATGCACTTTCAATTCGGCTATTTAGGATCGGCATCGAGGACGAAGAAGGACTTCAGCTGGTGGACGATTCGGTGAAACGTGGACAGTATTCGAGGTAGTACTCGAGAGAATAGCGGCAGAGTTTCCATCTGAGGCGCTACTGCTTTTACGATGCTCTTTGTCAGGGAAGGGAATGTGAGATGGTGGAGGGCCGGGTAGACATGAATGTGTGTACCGTGTTGAATGTTTGTCGCTGAGTGTTGAAATTGTGGACTAAAGAAACGTAAGATTGTCGATATTCATAACTTTGCACGTTGTCGGCCGTTTTAGAGTGGCTCCGGGGAGAGAATAAGCCAGCCTCCCGTATTATCCCGCATTGCCGCTCCTCACTCTCGGCGGTCTGCGGTAAAATCAGCGGAGATTTTGATCCAGCTTGATTTCCATTGGTGACTGCGCTAGACGAAGCGGAGATTAAGTTTTTATTTATCCTTGCGTATCGTTTCTAGCCGAGTTTTCTGCTGCCGGCCGCCATATCCTCGGCGGGAGCA
>UZAN01051497.1:7107-18866 GCA_900618425.1 Echinostoma caproni | reverse complement strand
CTTCCTTCCCAACAGCTGACAGAAAATGTGCTGTCTTCTTCTCGGCGTCCAAACTTTTGCAGGTGAGACACCAAATCTCAAAACGCTCCAAATAATCTTCTGCATAACGCGAGTTCGAATGAATATCGAGAATTTCCAAGTTGCAGGTGTCCATAATGAGATAAAAACCGGCCGCGACGCCAAATGTGGTAATCTGTATTTGGTATAAGGAATTGAATAGTCCGCAATAGTCCGCGCAATTAAGCTCCAACCGAACTAGTACGCAGTATGGAATAGAACTCCAGAATATTCGAAGTCAGATTACGCGCCGAAATTGTACAAAGCAATCGATCATGGTATGAAACAAGAATGTTCGGTTTATACGCAATCACCACAATACTTCATTCAGCACCACCTGCCGATTTCGACACAATATGGGTTTCTGAAGGGAAGATCCTGCCTACGCAATCTGTTGCACTTTTTGAATCAAGTCACAATTGAAAGAAAGGGGAAAGAATGGAGAGATATGCTCTCTTGAATACAGTAAAGCATTTTCTTCTGTTATCGCCTACGTTTTATCAAGACAGCTGCTACGGAAATAAGGAGTAACATTTTCACCTGGCTAACAGCTTTTGTGACCGATTGGAATTTCCATATCCAGGTCAGAGAAGCGAAATCACCAGTGGAACCCATCGCCAATGGAGTGCCACAAGGGTAGTCCTAGGTCCACTGCTATTCTTTCTCTGCATTATTGACCATTCTCAACAAAGAGGAAGGCATAAACCAGAGGAGAAATGCATCAAAAGAGGGCGTTAGATATCCTGTCACTGGTAGGATTAACTCCCTAAAATACCCTCAAACAGTGCATAGGGTGGTAGTGCGAAAAAACCCTGGGTCGGGTAGACAAAATCCAGCAGGGCAAATACTCGTGGAATTCCAAAATTCGGATATGCGAGACTTGCTCCTGAAAAGGGACTATTGGGTGTTGAATGGTACACAGGGACGATTTAGGATAGCCCCTGACCAACCAAGACAGCTCCTAGGGCACTAGAATAGAGCAAAGTCCCAACACCATAAAGCTGCCAAAACGCAGGGAGTGGGAATTCTAAGCTGTGGTCCTATGGTCGACAAAGCTATCGTCATCATGGAGGACATAATGCAAGAAAAAGAACGGCAGAGTTGCCTTCAATCTTCCAGAATAAGCAACACAAAAAGGCTGCACGAGGACACCATTTGTGCTACTAGTATGCATCTGAAGAGGGCATCAAAGTACAGGGGACAGGATTGCACAACAAGATGCGCAATTCCACGCGGGTAAGTTGATGTAGATGGCCCCAAAAGTGGACGCTCTTCGGGCGCAGTATTCGAGGAGAGATTCGAAATGGAGATAAGACAAGAGAGGATGATACTGCTGTGTACAAATACATGCGGTATTAGAAACAGGTGGGCCGAGGTTTTGGTGGCAGGGGAGAAACATAAGGCTATCGCGGTAGCAAGAACATTCCTGTTGTTTTCCATTGTTTTGTATTTTCCATTCTTTCTCTCTAGTTGTTCATCAATATCCGGAAACATGCAATAACAACCAATTTCACGCACTTCTTCATGCTTGCTAACTTACGCAATAACCAAGATTACCCATTGTCTATTTTGTGACCCAATTTGCATTCGCTATGTACCACGTTCAACTATTTCATTCCATCTATCTGCATATTCTTTTCTCCATTATCCCTCATTGATTGTCATTGTTTGCTGTACAATATGCTCATGCGCTACAGCGTGCTTCACCCATATCGTGAAATATGGCATTATTATTATTATTATTACCAGAAAACTGGCTTTCAGAGAGTGATACTGACCATAGTATAGTCAAGATAACTATGTGACCTACAGAACGAATAGGGGTAGCTCCGTATAAGGAGGATGAGTAACCCTGCTAATAAGACCCCACTTGTTCGCGCTAGAATTGAACACTAAGGTTTCTACTGTCAATGTGCAGTTAGTTACGGTGAATCTTATTATAAATAACACAAAAATAACAATTGCTTGCGTATATAGAAGTTTCAGTGGGACAAAACTGGAAGATTAGGAAAATATACAGGCATTGCACAACCCAACTCTACCAAACTGATCTTTACAGGCGACTTCAACCTTAGGAATGTTGACCGGGTCCGTTAGCAACACGTGAAGGAGAACACTAGGTATCGGGGAGGCCTGCAGTCTTCGCTGCTTGGCCTGATAATCACAGCGGACGAGGAATTGAATCGAAGTCTAGAATATCTCCCTCCCAATAGTAAAAGTGATCATCTTCTCATCAAGATGACACTTCAGTTGAAACTACCCAGACCCTATGTGGGGATGAGTAGGAACTTTGGGAGGAAAGACATGAATCTTCTCCGATCTGAGGCACCTCAGTTACGTTGGTACAGTTCGGAGCATCACGATGACGTGTAGGAAAACTAGGGTTTAATGAGAAACCGCCTGGTGAACCTCCAAGATGAGTTTGTTATCTTGACTCACAGAGGTTCAAAAAAGAGACCGCCAAGGTGTCACACTGCTGTAAGTAGGGTGATTGACCGAAGAAATCGAAGCTGGAAAGATTTTCGAGCTTCAGGTCTCCAGATGGCTTGGAGACAGTACAGGAGGCATCGTAACGAAGCGGTCTCGCTCACTAGAAATGGTCAAAGTAAGTATGAGGTGAAACTAGCAAACCAAGCCAAGAAGGAACTAAAACGCCAATGCCGCTACGCNCTCAAGCCAGTGGCCCCGATGAAAAGTATGATGGGACCTCTACAGTTGGAAGGTAGAACTGTCATCGATGACCGAGTAAAGTTAGATACCTTCTTAAAATACTTCAGTAGTGTGTATAGAGTAGATTGAGGCGACTTGGCAATACCGGATCTCGTCTCCCCAGCGGAGGCGATAGAGTATACGTATGTATCATTAGAAGCAGTTCATCGGATATTAGCTGAGATGAACGTAAGTCTCCAGGGTCCGATGGAATCCACCCGGCAATCGTAAAGCCAATAGCGGATATGGTGGTGGGACCATTAAGGAATTTAGACGAAGCCAGCCTGGACTAGGGAAAGCTACCGAGGGACTGGAAAATAGTTACGGTTGCTGTTTTTCATACAATACGGGCTCAATCGCAGGTTAAGAATTACGGGCTGGTGAGCCTAAAGAGTATGTTGTGTAAGTGCCTGGAAAGGATGGTGTGGACGTACATTGCACAGCACTTACTCGGGACCTAGATGGTTGCTAATCAACAGCACGGGTTTTCCAAGGGTACATTTGGCTTATCTAATTTACTATGTTTTTTAGATAAAGTAACCCTGCCGATAGATCAGGGCAAAGCTGTGAAATTCTGCTATTTAGACTTCGCAAAGCTTGTAATTCCGTCAACCACAGGTTGCTGTTAGCTAAACTCAAAAACTAGGGGATAGGTGAGAAAATATATAATTGGATAAGAGAAAATCCGGACCGGTTGCACGTTATATTTGATGAGTGGAGACAAAATATCTGGCGAAGCCATACCCATGCTTCATCTTTGGGGGTGATGTCAAGACAGTGGAATCAGCCAGTCGTCAGCAATTGCAGGATAACCTGCGTAGAACAGCGGAATGGGTAACAGTATGGGATATTCCCACTGAATGCAGAGAAAGGCAATTTATTTTCCTGTGCTGATGAACACCTGTGTATCCAACTATGTGGAGCGGAGTTCACCGCAGATATTGTAAGAACTAGCAGAAACTTACGAATATCGGTGGCGTCAGATTTCTGTTGGGAGAACTAGTGTGCCCTGGCTGCGACGAGGGCGAGGAGAGAGCTGTTCAGGCTCAAGTCAGTAGTATGGTGTAGGAAACCTCCCACTTCCTCCCACTGTACTAAGCCATAAGTAAGCCGCACTTGGAGTATTACGTGCAGGCTTGGGTACCCTTCTTCAACAAGGATGCAGCCTGTTTAGATAAAGTGCAAAGACTAGCCAGTCAAAGGACTGAAGGTCAAAAGGGTAAGTCATACCAAGACAGGTTAAATGACTTGGGACTCTTCTCTCTGGAAAGGAGAAGACGAGGGGAAAACCTACTGGAGACCTTAACGATTGTGAAGGGGCTTTTGCGGGTAAGAAAAGAGCGCATTTTCCAGGGGGAACTAGAGGAACTATAGGCAACGGGTAAAAACTACACAAACAGCGGCGCAACCTTGTTGTTAGATCAAGCCCCTTCAGTAACAGAGTAGTGAACAGTTGGAACAGGTTGCTAAAGGAATTCAAGCATACTCTGAATGAGCGACGGATGAAGCTCTTCGCAGAATAGGATTTCAAATGTACTATGGAACGACTTCCTAATACATGTTCCTTGTTCGCCGAAGAGGTGAATGAGACGAGCGTTTTCCCTTCCTTTTCAGCAAAGATACCGTACTGTAGGCACTTTTCAGTGGTGGGTGCAAATTTGTGAACATACTCCCGGAAGAAATCTGGACGCTCGAGTGGCCGTGGTGGTTGTCAGTCCTGTGCACCCGGACCTGACCTGAACACCCTGACTCACCCAGCTCCATATTTGCAGACGATGTCAAGGTTATAGGATCAAATAGGAGGGCAGAATTAGAAAAGGCTTTAAGAGAAGTGCTTGAGTTGAAAAGTACATGAGATTTGCCGTTCATCATGGGAAGGAGCCGGAACAGCAACGAAAGTCGTATAGGCAGAGTCTGCAGGATGTTGGACTCCTCTTGGAAAGAAGAAGAGTCCAAGGTGACTTGATAGAAACGTTAAAATTATGAATGGCTTACCTGGGACGGATCAGGGAGTGTTCTTCGAGAGGATGCAAAGCAACACTAAGGAGGCACATGCATAAGCTAAAGAGATTGCGCATGAGAATATTACTGAGTTTAAACGTTTTCAGCAATAGAGCATTCAAATCATGGAATAAGCTACTACTAGTAAATTCTGAACTGGGCGATGTAGTTAAGCACACTTCCAGCCAACGGGAATAGGGATCGACGATCACCAATGCGTGATACTTATTGAAGAATGGACCACAGAAATCCGCATGTATTCTTTGCCATGAGTCGGAAGATACTGGCTACGGAGTCCATTTCGAAAGTTGTCTGTGAGTTTTGTGCACAAAATCAGCACAGGATTTTGTAACACGATTCAGATCATGATTCAATTCAGGCCGCCAGAATGTGAGACGAGCAAGAGATTTCATCTTTTCAATGCCAAGATGACCGGAATGTAAATCATTGAGAAGAGCAGTACGTAATGTCAGAAGTACGATAATGCGATAATTGTAGCACAAGAAACCATCACACGCCACAGAAATTTCTTCACGACGTTTATAGAATTCCGGAAGTCGACGCTTGATATCACCTCGCCAACCTCGACGGACCCCGGAAATGATAGCGTGGTAATATTTCCTGGTATCGCGAACTAGATCAGATTGGCTTACTGGGAGCGGTTGAGTGAGTAGACAATCAGCTGTAGAAGCCTCCTGTGAAATGGTGTAGTGTGATAGATAGTCTGCGCGCTGCGATGATGGATGTCGTAGGAATAGGCAGACGACACCATACCCCATCGTCGTACCATGGCTGCAGGTGACTTAGCCAGGGAACATTGAGGGTTGTAAATGAACTGCAGGGTTTCATGATCACTCACAATAGTGAAATGAGTACCATAAAGATACTTGTGCGTACGCGTGACAGCCCAATAGACAGCTAGAGCTTCTTGTTGAGTTTGAAAATAAACAGGTTCGGCAGCCGTGAGTCTGCGTGAGATGCACAGCATCGGATGACCATTCTGCTCCAATGCAGCTCCAATTCCGACAGGCGATGCGTCCGTGATGACGGCAGAATGTAATCGTGGGGAAAAACGACGTAAAACAGCAGTGGTAGATAAAAAGGAAGGTAAATTCCTCAAGGCACGTTCATGGACCGAAGTCCAAAGAAATGTTTGCTATGACTCTAAATCGTACAGGGGAGCTGCTTGGGTTGAAAAGTTAGGGATAAACGTGGAATAGTATTGTAAAGAACCAATCAAAGAACGAAGTTCATAGAATGTCTTCGGAGATGAAACATTATTCAAAGAAGAAAATGGTTTAGGGTCATGACGGAATCCGGATTCATCAACCAAATGACCTAAACAAGAAAGTTTAGTCGTAGCAAAGGCACATCTTTCAGGGTTAATAAAAAAATTATGAGAACAAAATCTTTCAAACAAAGCACACATGCGCTCATGTGAGTGTCTGCTAGGCGCATCGACAATAATATCGTCCTGAAAGGCACATACACCTTGTAGGCCAGAAATGATGAAATTAATAGCAGTTTGAAAAATATCGGGAAAGACACTGAGTCCAAAAGGTAGAAAATTGTAGCGAAATAAACCAAAAGTTGTGTTAATAGTCGTGAGTTCACGAGACTTTTCATCAAGAGGAATTTGAAGAAACGTATCTTTCAAGTCTAGACTAGAGAAAAATTTGGATCCGTGAAGTTGGTGTAGAATATCTTCTGGTTCGACGGTGGCACAACTGGACTGTTTCAGCTGTCTGTTCACAGTAACTCGATAATCCCCACATATCCTACGAGTCTTCCCGTCACGTTTTAGTGGAGTAACAATTAGTGTGGCCGGAGCGGAATAATTTACGGGTGTCAGAACTCCCTTGCTTACCATTTCATCTAACGCCCTTTTCACGGGCTCACGAAGTTCAAGTGCGATAATCCGACGTTTCATAAACACCGGAGAACCGGTCACTTCGAGACTCACAGGAGTCATTTTGATACCACCCTTTACCTTGGAACATTTAAGTATTAAGTGACGAAGGCGTGATTGATGGGAGTCAGACATGAATGAAAATGACAGATGCATACGAGTCATACAATTCGAACCAATTATAAAAATGTCGGAATCCATAACCAAAAACGGGCAGTGAAATGTTTGTGATTTATCGTCTTTAGGAAGCAGTTCACTTGATCCTAAGACGGGCAAAGAATGACCGGTATATCCATTAACTGAAATGACTGTTGGAGAAAGTGCAACTGGGGGGTTTAAGTGACGAACTACCTTGTTGGAAATGAGAGAATCAACACCGCCGGTATCCATGATGAATGTATGGCGAATGGAGTCATTAATGATGGAGTCGCGAGTAATGTGACGGGAGGGACGTGAACTGGTACCGGCTAGAGTTAAGGACTGTAAACCACACAATAAATCTTTAGAGGAATGAACAGTACTACCTTCTGTAAGATACGACTTCGCACTTTTACAAACAAATTGAATATGCCCAAGCTTAACGCAATTGTGACACTTGGCATTACGAAATCTACAGCATAGTGTCAAATGTCTTTGATCACAGCACTTGCCTTTGTTCCATCGTTGAATCCCTTGGTCATTGAAAGGCTGGAGAAGTGATGTTGCTTGGTGTTTTCGAACCCTTTTCGAAAAACCGCTTTCATCGGGATGGTGACTGTTTGGAATTGTTGGCATTGAACAACAAGTTGGATTCATCACAAACAATGGCACGGATGTCTTGGCACTGTTCCCAGACTGCCTTGGCCGACTGAAATGTGCAATCGTGCATGAGCTTTTACTGTAGTTCCAGGCAATTAATACCAGCAATTAATCGATCACATAGCTGGATTTGCAATTGGTCTCCGAAATNCAGAAAAAAATGTTTAGAGGAATCAACAGTCATACGTTTTGTAAGACGACTTTGCACTTTTACAGACAGATTGAATATGGCCAAGCTTACCGCTATTGTGACACTTGACATTACGAAATCTACAGGTTAACCGCAAATGTCTTTGACCGCAGCAATTGCACTTGTTCCATCGTTGAATCCGTTGGTCATTGTAGGCTGGAGAACTGATGTTGCTTGGTGTTTTCGAGCCCTTTTTGAAAAACCGCTTTCATACGGATGGTGACTGTTTGGAATTGCTGGCATTGAACAACAAGTTGGATTCATCACAAATAATAGCACGGATGTCTTGGTACTGTTCACAAACTGCCTTAGCCGACTGAAATGTGCAATAGTGCATGAGCTTTTGCTGTAGTTCGGGGCAATTAATACCAGCAATTAATCGATCACATAGCTGGATTTGCAATTGGTCTCCGAAATTGGAACGAGATGCTTGAGTCCGAAGCTGAAGAATAAAGTCACTTACAGGTTAACTTCCACCACGTGTGAGTGAGTGAAATTCGGCTCGTTTAGCGGCTTCGAAATTAGCCGGCTGTAGATGCTTCAGCAGAAACGTTTTCAGAGATTCATACGAAAACGATATGATAGCTTCAGGAAATGTCAAATACTTCAACAGTGAGTATGCATCCTTTCCGATGACCGTTAGGAAATTAGCGGTTTTGCGTTCTCCATCGAGTCCTTTCTGCGTAATACATCAACTCTCGAATCGTTCAAGATAATTTTTGACTTCGCGCGCACTAGCATGTACATTCAAGTTCTCTGAATTACAGGACTCCATTGGTTCAAAATGACCGCGACGCCAGTTGTTGTAGTTAGCACTCGGACTGATAATTCGTATACTTATCGGATTCTATGCAGCAATAGTCCAACCCAGAACTAAGACTCGAAACGTAATCAGAACACAGAACTCAACGACGTAATAGAACTGTAATAAGCGGAAATTCGGAGTGTACAAGGATATGGTGTTCAATAAAACAAAAGAGTTCATAGTTTATGAGCAATCACCACAGCCTCATGCCCAACTAAAGGAGTAAAACATACAGAGACGTCAAAGTGATCTCGGAGCTGCTCAAGAACACGAAGCGAGAGTTTCAATAAACCCAATTCGAAGACTTTGAACAAACAAGATGAATCTCGATTGAAACGGCACGCACAGTTTTACGCTGCACTCGAACTAGTCAAACGTGAGTGGTGGGTTCAAGACTGACAAATTATGCTTGAGAGAGTAATGAAGAAACATAGTCGAAAATAGGGGGGGATTATAAATATACATTTGGGGTAGAGAGCCAACTGTTTGTGCAAGTGGTGTTCAACGAATGAAACTTAAAATTTTTGAAATGCTTTTCACATCCATGGATTCACATGTAGGTAGTGTCCGGTTTTATTTAAATGAGTTTTACAGATCGATGAATGCAGACGTAAAACAGCAATGGATAAACAAGTTCACTGCAACCCTTCCAAAAGGCATTCGCACATGTTCATTGAATCTGACAGTCCATAGTTAGCGAATACTGTCAATCCTTCCACCATGAGAACAGTTGCTCAAGGTTGACCTGTATACTACTAATCTGATAGTAAAATCATATTGCCCGGTGTCACTGTGTGCGAATGGGTACTGATATGCTTTGATTTTGGTTGCTGGGCACAGTTGTTTACTGAAGAACGAATTTTGATTTTTCGTTTGCGAAACGTTGCTACTGAATGATGCGTTTCTGGTGTTGCTTCACATCCCTAGGCATTGGTTTGAGCCAGTTCCCACAATCGCCTTATTTTTGAATTTTTTCTGGAGTTTACACCAAATTGGCTGTCAAATTTCAGTTCACTTTAACGGGCACCGTACGTTTTATGGCTAATATTGTGTCCACTACACTTTTGTCGGATGCTCATTTGGTGTCAAACACTACTAATCAGCAGTTTATTCTGAAATGTAGAATTTGTAACACCGTATTACTTTCAGGCTAAGTGTTCATGACGAACAAAAACACACCTTTTAACTGTTTCAATGATTACAGAAGCCCTATGATTATCGAAGACCCACCATTGGGCGGTGGACCAGCTGCGCAGGTTTGTAGCTTACTCTCGGCTAACTTATTCGCCCTGTTTGTAAAATTCCCAGCCTGTGAGCATTAGGTCGGTATAAATGAGGATGAATAAGAAGAGGTGCATTGCAACATTAACTGCAATCTCGGTAGCCAAAAGGATGTTGAACATCATGCCCTCAAATCGGAAGTTATCTACGGCCAACGCCAGGCAGTTATGCTGACCACTAGTTACCATATCAACGGCTGCAAGCTGTAGTCGCCGTCTGTTTGGCTCGCTTTCTACATGATCGGGGGAGGGGGAATGGGTGGGACTGAGGGAAAGGATTCGTCATTGCCCATCTCTATCGACGAAAATATTTAACCGGTTTTCATATAACAATAACTCGTCGGTTAGGAATAGTCCACATCTGATGAGCGACAGTGTCCGAATCCTCTTTTCCTTTGTCCGTTGCGGCCTTTAAAAAGCTTCAGTGAATTCTTACTCGATCTACGGTGTTTCTCTTTTCTATCCCTTAATAAAGGGGTATTCCCTCAAGTTAGACGGGCTAACCAGTTATCTGATCTGAGACGGATATTCGAACAATGAAAATGTAATAACAACGAGGCCAACAGTGTCTTCAATACAGGCTGACTCCACTCGATCCTTTTGATAAATTATTTGCACATCGATTGGAGACAACATTCCGGTTTAAAAGCTTTGAAGGATACAACAAGAAATGGCTTCGCGATTGGCGGTCGGTGTGTTGGTGTTTCAACAGCTTTGTACAAACCACTTTTTCAATTACATTGTTTTCCTTCTCTAATTCTTTCTTTCTATTGTGTAAACTCCACGATATAACCATTGTTTTATCCGACCTTTTGATTATCCGCTCAGTATCTTTGTGGTCTTTCTCATTGATTTGTCCTATTATGTGTCCTTCTCTAACTGGGACATACGACGATGTCATAAGTCGCAAATATATGTTGATCTATTCCAATAAAATAAGCGAAATTTCAGCTGTCTTTCAACTGAGTTTCCCTACATGCTGGAAATATATATATATATATATATATATATATTGAAGCTAACCTCTACAGCACGCTTAACTATAATTGCAACGCCAATCAGAAGAAAGTAATTCCATTTTAAGTGGGCAATAATTAGTTGTACTGACAACGAGCAATCCGACTGCATTTCTCCCTTACGGGGGAGGGGGAGGGGGACTGATTGCTCCATGCACTTCCATTTTTTGTTACACAAATCTAATCTTAGTCCTCAATAACTGAGCAAAAGCGTTTACGCAGTAAACTAACGGGATTTTTTCTGAAGCGTCGCCATCACATTCAGAGAGTTCACTGCATTGCTAGGAGAGGTACAGCGCTTAGCTATAAACAGAAGGGTAAAAGCGATAGGCAAAGCCATTGGGGATCTTGGAGGTCTAAATGTTTTATCTCTGACCCACTGCAGAATGAGGGGAGACTTGCTTAAAACCTTGATAATCAGGATTCTGGGAAGTCTAAAGCTGGAAGATTTGTTTGCGTTCATTCGGGGAACAGGGGAGTGAACGCAGCCTTAGGGTTTAACGAAGCTTATGAAGGCTAAATATACGGGCTCGCTATTTTACCAATATGATTGTACTTTGGTGGTCTAATAAATCACTGATACAAGTTGCTAATATCAACACATTTAACAACGCCCTATATGAGTATGGGCGTATTTTAAGTCAAGAATTGAAGTCAGTGGAGCGAATGTTGTACGGTCTGCCTGTCGAAATCCCGTGCCCCGTAAAAAAGAACAAACAACATACAAAAAGTAGCAACAAGTGTACGGTGAAACACACAAAACCAATTTGTGAACCCAGTTGTCTACCATATTCCATTTTCACTGTTTCACTCCCTTTTCATTTTGTTCTGTATTCCAATCCATGTGCCAATCCATCTGGCAATTGTCAATTGCCAAGCTCGGCGAACAACTGAACACCAAGTTATAACACCCGAACTACAAAAATAACAATCAACACCGTTGTTTACAAAACTGTCATATATATATATATATATATATATATATATATATATA
>UZAN01051495.1:8325-18869 GCA_900618425.1 Echinostoma caproni | reverse complement strand
ACAAATATGGTGTAATTGCTGAAAATACACCCATCCGGGTGCATAAAGCTACTACTGACTTGACTTGACTTGAACAAACGTGATGACTTTGACAGTAATCACCAGACAACCACACAGCAAATTCGGTTCGTCTTACATTACAATCACAGATGTACAAAGTTTAAAAAGTGTCACTTACACTGCCCGAAAACTTTCAGAAAACCAATCAATTACGAACCAGCTTGTTTTCCTAACTTCGTCTTTATTCATTTACGCTTACAAGCAAGCATAGTTATGTACAAAAGTTCGAATGTTGGTTGGTCAGTAAATTGAAATCAGATTGGGGCAGGTAACTCTTAAATGGTGAACACGAAAGAATGTAAAATACAGACTGGGAAGGGAACTCACGATTCACAACTGTGGAGTTCTGTTCACCTAGGAGCGCCGACTTTTTCGTAATTTCTGACGTCATCGCCGCAAGACAGAGGTCACGATCAGACGCACTTTCTAGATCAACTAGAGGAGAGGAAAACTGGAGTGGTTTGATCATTTTTCTGAGTAGTCTAATTGCTACCGATTCCGCAACCGTAACCCTTTTTTACCAAACAGATCGACTGCGTTCTGTTTCGTTCAGTTCTGTGGGTTGAGCCAGGAATGGGTGAGCTACACGTATGATTTGGTGGCTAGACCATTGATGACAGCCAGCCCATTCACCCAAGGTCATCCCAAGAACTCCAATCTCTTCCACTGAACAATATTGTTATTCCAATAGACCCATGATTCTCGTACATAGCTCGGATTGCACCGTAAGCCCAAAACTCGCCCCTGGTCATAATTACTGAGGTCAGCTTTGATTACTGAGCTATCGCCAATGTTAGGGCAACTACGACCAAATGTACTTTAGTTGTAGTGGGCACGACACAGTGCGTCATCCTTCGTGCATATCGAGTGGTATCCCACCTGGTTGTCACACGCAAATAGCATGGCTTCACCGACCCACCGACTCGACGTCCGTCACAGAGGTCGACAAGTTGCACGACTGGGGTCTGCCTCATTTCAGCACAGAAAGAGCGTGGGAAGACAGGTGGTCAATCCGGGGGTAGAAAAATGTATGATCAATTGACCAATGAGGTGCGCTGAACGGAAGCGGATCCAACCACAGCGTTTTTAAGTGATGGTTTCTCAATTCCAAATGACGGTTTCGCAAATGAAAATTATAGTTTCTCAAAGCTATCTTAAAATGGTATAGATGTCTACAGACGCTAAGGGCACATTTTTCACTAAAAAATCATGAATAGATTGCACAGCGAACAATCAGTTCGAATATGGGAAGGACGTCATTGTTCTGAGTGTACCCCGTAACAAATATTTCACTCACTCTAGATGTCATTTCCTTCTCACTGTATTCGAATTGGTTCAACTTTGTTTTCCTTGAATAGGTTCATAATTATGTGGTTAGTATAGCTAAACAGTTGCATATTACGGTGGCCGTCATACAATTAATTCTGTGGTTAGTCTACCATTGCAGCGAAATGGAGGAATATCTGGAATAATTATGGGATATTTGGGCCAGAAAACGTTCCCCTGAAGAAAGGTAGGTAGTTTCGGGATAATTAGACACATAAAACTGAAAAGAGCTGGATACTGCATGCAATATACCGATATTAGAACACAAGTCCGAATGTAAACAATTGTTTTCGAATGATTCATAATCGTGTCTGAACAGATCATATTAGGGTTTAGTGGAGACACATTTTAACGCCGGGTCGAAAGGTCATTTGGGATGGGAAGAGGGCGTCATAAAGGATTTAAATTTCGTCGATCGATAAAGTATACGCAGGATGTTAGATCTAAATTCTGTTATGAATAAACACTTTAAAATTATAAACATCGGGAATAACTAACGGGATTAACCTACTTTTCATTGACCCGGTTTATTTTGTCACAAAACTGTCAACCCATTTTTATCCTACTTATTAGCATCTACTACTGGTTAACCTGCTATGCCGCAGTTCCTGGAATTTACACTTTTCGAATTCCCGAGGGGTGCGACATAACGGGAGATTGATTATATATNATATATATATATATATATATATATATATATATATATATATATATATATATAATGTATTGCGGTGCTGTGTTTTGTTTGTCAAAGTTATAACCCACTGCCAAGTGACTGAAAGCAGAAGTAATGGATGTTTTCTGTAAATTTGTATGCGGCTTTCGAATGAGAGATATTCATGGATCTGGCAGAGGGCATTAAAAATATCATCGGTGCAGATGTCGGAGACATTTTGATAGCCAATCCCAGACGCAGTTTAAATCATTTCAAGAATTATTCTGGATAGGATAACATGTGACTTCAGGGTGAAAGGGAGTATTGTGCAAGAATTTCTTCATCGTCGGGTGATTTTACTCTAATCTCTTCAATTCAAACGAGACTGAGTTCATATCTTCCTGGTACTTGATGCCAGTAAGTTAAAAAGGAAACCTTAACGTCTTCAAAAAAGATCAGTTCTCATCGAAACGATCTTGACATTTTGCCGTATCCGGGCACGATTTTGCAAATGAACTCCGTAAACGGCGTCATCCGGTATTTACTCGCACACACACACTGACGCGAATTTCAAAAACTCCCTAAAAAAGCGAAGTTTCACCTAGATATCAGCAAAAAGGGACAGTGATTTAGTCGAATGTTTGATTGAATGCTTTTGGAGAGCATTGTGCAAAACGGCGATCATCTCAGCGGTGACGTGCCATGCGACTTTAGTTATGATTGTTTTGGTCGGGTATACGAGTCAACACTGGTTGGGTTTAATTGACCTGTTCAGATATAGTGCACGGTGCTCGCTCTAGAACACAGCATGTCTAAACTTCTCCGTGAGATTGCAGTGTCCAAGTTATAGCAGAATTTAAGTGAATAGATTAGTGTCTTTCACTTAAAATTTTGGATTCATACGTGGTGGCCATGATCGCCAATATACTAGGGTACGTGAATGCGTTTGAAAGTGATGCCATTTATCAGAAATCAAGATTTAAATTAATGGTTATAGAAACAAGGGGATAGGCTTCTTCATTGGGCACAGATTACACGTTTGGTTAGACAACATAGCCAAAACCAATGGTGGATGGTATGCGTAATCAGAGTTGTAAATTAAATATTTTACACATTTCATCAGTAATTAAAGGTGTTTTTGTTTTATAAATCTGTGCACAAAATAAAACCCAATTCGCTTGCTGAGCATACATCACTCTAAGCTTGAAAAACTGATGAATAGCAGATAACTTCTTAGAATATTGGTTCGAAGATCTGTGCCCCGTGTTTGTTTGCTTCGTAAACTGTATAGATATTTTTACATTTATCCATGGGCTTAATATCAACCATTGTAACCATGGATGTTCACTTAGTTCATCCAGAGTGCATTGAACGATCTCATTCTTGCATTCTAAAACCATGTTTTGAACCGCTCCATTCGTTTAACACTGAATCCAATAAAAAGCTTTGCCTACTTTCAATTGTAAAGTAGTTATTGTTATTTGTAGAAATTCAACTTACGCATCGTTCGATCGAGGGAACCGCCCCCGACAAACCAATACGACTCGCTCTGGCGTGCCAACTGATTGGCCTATTACTTTACTGATGTGCGTCCGTTAATTCTCAGAGGGAACGTCAAAGTTATTTGGTCATATGAGCAGGCCAGATAACCTCCACAGCCATTTGCATCGCCACTAGGTGATCAATATCTCAGTCGGATAACGGAGTGAAGCTTATCAAACGATTCTTGTGGTTCTACGCAAATGAGCAAAAACACAGCGCTCATATATATATATCCGTTTCTCTACTTCCCCAGGCAATCTTGGTATGGCCGTGGCCCCCCTTCCTGAATATTGTAATTTTGTACACTTAAATAAAAAGTGGCAAAACTACTTATGTAGTTAATATGCCATGCCTCAGATGAAGGCAACGTAAAATAACTGCTGAATTTATGCACTCCCGCATAAGTGCGCACAAACTGCGAACGTCAAGTATGACATATCGATTAGACTTCCCGCATACTGATCATTAACTACCTATAAACCGTGACATTAAAAACATTTACACATACGCCACAGGATCCGTTTACCCGAGACCGTTTGTCATTTTATCCAACCAGATTTAGTAGAACGCCAGTTGGATTAAATGCGCCAATTCTTGGATCCACATACACTTACCAGATTTGCGTGACGTTTTAAAGAACAATTAGGACCCACAAAGGCGGAGCGGTAATACCTGCCATTTAGTAGTACACTATGAGTGGATTGTAGGTATTATGCTTCAAACGATTAGAGCTTCCAATCATCGAGGAATAGTTAGTTGATGAGATTGCGGGGAAAAGCTCGGACCTTGTTACACATGGTTCACTTCAGCATGTACCATGTTCTCAATCAAGTCAGCTAATGCGGAACGAGCACTACGCGCGAGAATAGCCATTTGTACTGCAGTTGTAGCGAAGCATTCAAACTAGTAATCATCCAGCCGAGAAGCCATCACTGTCCACTTCCAACACGAAATTTTACGGGTCGGCTCTCGCCAAGGCACAAAACAATACGCACTTCGCACAATGGACGGTAGGACTGTGCATCGCACCTCAACGGTGACCATAACATTTCGGCACGAGGTCCAAGTTACTTCAGGTTTCAATTCATCAGTAAGTGCAGGAATACACAAACGTATAACAACTCGAATTTTTTATCGCCAACAGCCTTTTCTCTTAACGACTGTTCTTAAATTTTGAGATACGAAGCATTCTTCGGTACAGAACTATAAGAAGTGACCGCTGGTGATCTAATATCACTTTGGGTTTCTCGTCCTCAAAACTAGCTACAAGTTAGGGCAAGTCTCCTAAGATGTCGAGGTTAAGCAGGATAGTTGGCTATCGTGTTAACTTGCACGCCGATCGGAAGTTTCAAAATCCGCCAGTCAGGCCTTGTTCACCTCAATCAGTTGGAGTAAACTCAATAGCTTTCATTCTGTTACTCCTAAGGTGAAATAAGAGCGAAAGTACTCGGTGCTTCGAAGCGATTCGTGCTTCACGTAATAGATCTATCTTTCCACTGAACCCCAAAACCACGTATCAATCCACAAAACATACGTACAAAGCTACTCTGACGCATCCATTATGTTCGCTAAGTGGTCTACAATCAGAATTATCCGCATTGGCTATTCTGTGGTTGATTGACCCTCGCAGACCCCATGGACGTGTTTGATTGTGGCACAATTCGTTTTAAACATTCTTTTTGTAAAACCATGGAGATAAACCAGAGGAATCTGTCTGCACTTCAAACTAGAGACAAATGTCTACCTGCCGTTTGGCATATCATCCTGTACACTCTGCTCAATAATTTGATAGTAAACAATGTGAGCTTTTTTGAAAGTTAAACTCATAGTTTGGTTATTCCTGGTGTTTGTATCTTGGAACTTTGATTGATGAGCCGTCAAAGATCTACTTCAGTCAAAACAGTTCGCTGGTTATCGCTTCTGTCATTCGTCCTTCAGACAGCCGATTCGCAACTAACGGATGAGTTCAGCCAAGGCCTCGAGCGGAAGCACGATGTTACTTCAAAATTTGGTCGGATTTTCAGGCACTAGAAAGAGGAATAATTAGCCGCATTTGAAAAGATCACATGACCAGTAGTGCACCATCTGCTGTCGCGATAGTCCAGGAATCGTTGAGAGCCTCGTTGCACGCAGGATGTCTCAGGCGGGCTTGGGGAAGTTCTCAATCGAAACTATAAACATCATAGGACACTTCCGTGAAAATAACTCGCGTACAAAATTGGGGTGGGACTACATTAAGTTGCTGAAAGACTGTTCGTGATTACTTATGTTCACCAAATACCTAAATCACATGATCCACGAGTTTCAAGCACGAGACAGAGGTCATAAACCGGAAATCGTTTGACAGACGAACTAAATCCGGTAAAAGTCTTTGAGGTTGCAAAATCCAGACGATGTGATTTATTAGTGCACGTAAAGCCAGACGGCTAACATACCGTGAAAGAAAATTCACACAAATAGCAAACCATGATGATTTGGAAGTTTTCTGGATCACTCAGATCCTTCTATTGTTCACCAAAACTGAGCGACGCTAGTAAAACATCGTAGTATTATTAACTTTATAAAATTGCCCAAAATTTAAGCGTCTGCGGATGGGAGAGTATAATCGAAACGTCAGTCATCTCCAGCGCTATTATGTACCCAGCAAGTTCAAACAGTAAAGCAGCAGCACCAAACTGTTCTATTTTCCACGTCCTCAAAGAATAAACGCCCTGGACACATAAAAAGCTCAACAAGAGACCTTTGAATGAATGTGCAATGGGAAACATAAATCAGTAAACAACCACAAAGTATAAAAATAATGAAGATAGCAGTAGCAGCACTGATGGCAACTGACCTCATGGAAGTATGAGAACAGTATTGAATGAAGAGAGAGAGAAAAAAGGATGGTTGAGGGATGAAAAAAGAGTAAAAAACAACTGTGAAAATGACGAAACAGAAATCGAGTCAGTTCACGAGTAGATCAACTCGCGCGGCAAACTGTGAGCAGAATTTTTGACGGTGGCAACGACAACAAAAGCAACAACAGAAAACTGCAAAATGTGTCGTACGGGGACCATCTTTTCACACCGGATTGGCAGCACGTGGCCAAAAAATTGGTCGGGATAAGATGTCCACAGTTTCATATTCATTAGATAAACAAATTTGAACAGCACGAAGGAGAAAACAAATGACTAGATGAGGCATTGCAGGACTGTATACTGTGATTGTCCGATATCATCGATTTAGAAAAAAGGCAAAAAGGTGTAGAGGACTGAAAGAAACGGAACCGCAACAAACAAAACGCAAGAGATTTGTGCGAAAGGGATGAACAACAGATGTGCAATAGATCTTCATAGACGAATGAGGCTCGGATTAATAAAGGCACATAGGACTGGCGATCAATCAATCAATCACAGCAAATGGAGAAGCGCGGAAATAGGAAGTGTAGCGAAATCCATGACAAACAAATGGGAGAAAGAAAAGGTGACTAATGGTAGGGAAAATCTATGGTTCCTCAAATCTGTCCACTACTAGTCAGGATAGCGTGATTTGAGCAGGCTTTTCATCTTATAGTAGGCATCCATGCGAGCATTTGCGTATTTCTGAAATTGATAAACGTAAGGAGATTGTCATCATCAATAGGAGTCGAAATCGGAGAGCAGAAATAAACCCAGGCATTGAAATCGACCGCGAAGGGAAGGGGAGTTCGAATGCGACCGTAATAGGAAGGCAAAACAGTAATGCGCACATCCTTTGGGGTAAATAAACGGGGTTGATGAGCTTTTGCGATCCTAAAGAAGTCGAAGACTACACTATAACAATATGAGATCTGGATATGCTTATATCTCTAGAGATAAATGGTTGTGCAGGGTCCCAGGCTAGGCTATAGAAAGCATGCGTAATAATCCTGGTCTCATGTTCGGTCATTCAGCCTTGTAAAACAACGGAAACACTCATTTCAAAACAATCCGAAGCCGCTCACTAGTAAGAACAAGTGATCTAGCTTAGCAAAGTTCATTTGCCAATTTGCGATGACAAACCAATAGTCGAGCTCTGAGAGCAATCAAACATCTGAACAAATCTAAGTCATTTGATTGCAAAACCTGCCATGAGGAAGGTTACCCACGGTAACCGAAACGTCGCCCAATATAATTATTTACGGACATCGCTGTGTTATCAACATTATAACATTCACAAGTCAAGTTGAATTATTTGTAATTGTCATGCCAGACTAGAACTGTTCGTCCTGTTTTCGAACGAACGTTCACCGTCAGCCGGTTAACAGTGGGCTGATATGCGCGCGCGCATACCATCACATGCAAAAAGAGGTGGGTATGGAAAATTGGTGCCATGCGGCAAACTGATCGACACGTACATGNNNNACTACCAGACAACATGGGTAAAGTAGACGTTTTTGAAAAGATGTAAGCTAAGGCACCAAAATGGTCAAACGCGAACAGATCGGAGGATCCGACAACTATAGCTATCACAAGTTGTGTGAGTATATAATGTCAAAAAGGACAAAATGAATGTACAACATTCCCAAAACTTCCAGGTGAATTACAGTATTGTGGGGTGTCGAGACAAGTAAACGTTGCAATCAGTTCCTTACTAACGAAACACTAGTCAATGTGCTTAAATTGTGACAGCAGGTTGCGAATCTCGGTCAATGTAGGCAGTGGAAGTGTGTGAAAGACTTCCGAGAAGAGGGTGAAACTAATGATAACTGCAGTGGACGAGCAATGTTACACGAGTGAGAGTTCAGATTATAACGACCGCAATTTATAATGGGTGTTTCAAAGAAAGATAGACAAAGGTGACTTTTATCCGCCGATAATCCGGAACACGTGCATCTGAAGGTTAAAGCGTTCGTTGAGATGACTGAGGGGATGAGCGTTGGCTCACAACAGGCAAAACGCAAAACGTGTTTCGGTAGAAAACCATTTGTAAAAAAAAACACCTACGTAGACGAAAATGGGCAACACCTGGGTTTGAGAACTGAACATCGGCATTGCCCCTGAAATCGGTCACAAAAAAACTGAGAAATATTAACGGAAGTTGATTGGGATTTTTATTGGAAAAAAGTTTCTATGAGTTTCAACGAACGAAAGAATCAAGCAATTTTTAAAAGAATACCAGACTGTCGCATTACGTTGGTTTAAAACTTTATTTTTCGTTAATTGGCTATCTTTGTCAGTGATTTGAACATTCGACCGAACAATATGTTCTGGAAGAGGCTTGTATTAGTGACAGTTTGTCAAAGAATTGGCGGTCAGTAAACCAACGCTGGGAATAGGCCTAATTCGTCTGTGAAATGGTTGACGGCTAAAGATATATTCAAATCGAAGAACACTTTTGGAATAATGTTTCATTTCAAATGATTGAACTTCACCACCATGCGCATGCAGTGCGCGGATTACTTGAAACAATGCGCTCCAAACAACTCCTTGTACCGAGGTTTGCAAAGTGGGGAGATTGGTTTCTGTAAACTTTTGGTTAAGTGAAGTCGAAGCCCTCTTTGACATTACGGAAAGAGAGACTCGGGACTCAGTTCGAATAAATATTGCTGTGTGAAGAACTTTATATCTGATATATCCCGTGGTTCAAACAAAACGAAATGTCAAAAGGGTAAACCATGTGATTTTTGGATTACCCTAATTAAGGACAAACACAAAAAGCGATTAAGAAATGCCACGATGGAATTACAAAAGACGGATTATTGATCGTCATAGTCAATTCCACTTTACTTAACTGGGTTGCAATACAGCAACAGTACAATTGGACACACAAAGCTCATATGAAATGGAGAACAAAGTTGCAACGCTTGCCTGGGTGACTATTCTAAAAAACAACTTTACCGCGGACGGACAACTGTTACCGTCTATTAGCAAACCGTGAAGAAAACTGAGGCCAGTATACATACATCAGGCTATATATGTTCGGGATGTTTTCGCTGCATCTGAGGCATAACTCGTTCGAGCATTGTTTTCTCTTCGATGTTATGGTGGTCAACATTGAGTACAAGAAAGCTATATCGTAATTTCAGCTACCTGCTGGAGCTTAATCGGTTATCCGAGTAAGGAGACTAATACCATATTCTGTGACTATTTGATCGACCGTCTTCATCTACTTCCCAAAGCAGTACCAAGTTTTTGACTAGCGGATTTCAAAAATAAACACTACAAAGAGTACTAACGACACATATCTCCAACGGTGTTTCTCTTCCTCATTGAGACTTCGCTTGTTGTCTGCCAATCAGCATGATTCTTGGGCCTTGATATCGACATGTTTACTGAGTAACACAAACAGACATTTCCATAACCAGAGTGCCTAAGAATCCGATCAGAAAGCCGTGGCTTCCAGTCAACTGGTTCTGTGGTGCATCTACTCGAAAAACCACGATCCAGTGATGATTCAACAGTTTATACGACAAGATTGATCATGACTGTAGCATGACTGAGATTTTTACGCGTTAGGACTGGTTGGTAAGTCACTACATCGACACTACTAGTTGAGGATGAGTAATCCTAGGGAAATTATGTCGTTTGACTCTATCCGTTCCCTCTAGAATTCTTGGGGTATGAGTTTTTGATACTAGTCCATTCGGGTTATTGGTACGTCTCGGAGCAACTCAAGGAAGAATTGACAACACAACTTAACCATTACAGGCAGAAGATAAGAACCATGAATGAAGGTTAAATAAATGCAGAAAGCGTTGCAGAAGACAGGAGCATGAACAAGTATAGGAATCAGTGATATGTACAACTCACGTTGAATTCGAACCGGATGCTAGAAATCTGACTTTGAATCAGGGACCAAGCAGTCCAAAACAAATGAGAATAGAGCGCACCAAATGTGGTTTCCAACCACAACTTCTCGAAATCCCGCTCCACATCCTCGAGGACATGAGAAGCAGTCCCATTTACCGTGTCTCCCGCGGTATTGCTCGAGGCATCTATGGAATACCGTGGCTGAGTAA
>UZAN01051493.1:0-14653 GCA_900618425.1 Echinostoma caproni | reverse complement strand
GACGTCAAGCGAGCATTCTTTCAAGTTGTTCAATGGGTCTTATTAAAATGGAATAGCCGATACCCGGTTCTCGGGACTGTTATGTGCAGTGGCAAACCACCAAGGTAAAACAACAACAGTAATCTAAATTTCTGCCCATGCAATACCCAATATTCCTCAGATGGTATGTGCACTTACAATACCATTCACCGACCAATATAATGGTACATTCGAATAGAAAAGAAAAATTTGCCGGACCTATCTTCGAAAGTCAGGGTTTAGAAATAAAAGCAGGTATTCCATAACGCCAAACTGACCTCGAGATTCAATCACACAAAATGGCACATAGTACCACGTAAGCTGAAAGGGTTTTCCCGCAGTACATGGACTACATGCTAAAGACGCTTTATTCAGTAGTTATTACCAGGAAACCGAATCATTTGATCAATTTTTATTGAACGAAAACAAAAATCATAAAATCACAATTTGACGTGTGTAACTAGAAAAATCCGGAGCATACATCGTTAGGATTCATTGTGTTGCGTGCTGTTTTCTTCTTTCGGTTCTCCCTGCTCATGATCCACGTCGGTCTCTTCATTCCGCGTGCCTTTACCCGGATGATCTGTGGGTTTCGTTTCGTCTTTGTTTCTACAAAACGGAACAGATCAGATTTGGATAGATACCGATTTCGCGGGCTTACCGACGATGGATAAATGGCACGTGGAATCCGGCCCGGTTGCGTAGTGAAGTATACGTGCTGCCAGAACCGATAGTCAAAAGCATGTGTTCTAGTATAACCTGACGATAAAACGGGGGGAATTAGCCGCATCAAGTTAGAGCATATATATGTAGTACCTGTGTTTCCGAACTGGCATCACTCATGCGTCGACCCGTATGCGATTCGGAACACGCGCGACGTCGTAGATGTCTTCGATCGTTTTCAATCGCTAGCGTGTACGGAGTGTAGCCGGGAGAGAATGACGAGAACGTGTGACCTTTCACGTGATCAGCCATTTTATGCTCAGCCAGATAATTTATGTAGTTCCGATCGGCCTCCGGAATGGTGCTCACTTCGACCTGAGAAACTGATGAAAAACATTATTCTCAAACATACCTTTTCTGTGGATCTTTTCAGTTTCTTTAGACCCGGATCGTCGATAAAATAGGTGATCACAACTGTTCCCATGAATACCAGTACACAAATAATTGGAATAACGGCATTTAGAACGGCCTTAGTACAATTAGGTGCTTCTGGCTGTGCAGTCGTGTTTGTCAGTGGATCCAGAGTGGTCGCGTTCAACGCATTAATGACTTCATTGGGAAGAACAACAGCAGCTGAATCCATGGACATGTTCGGATTTTTGACCTAGAAGGCCAACATACACCGTAAGAATAATACATGTTCAAAAGGCACTTAAAAAATACAACAATAAAAATTTCACTCATATATAAACGTGTATCATTCTGAAGGTCATACTTTCGAATCCCGTCTATATAGATCAACTTCTCTACTTCTTAAAGTACAAGTACATTATTTAAAAGACAAAAGACTACCAGATACGTATGTCTGACGAGCGGCAAGAACCGCGAAAGCGGTAGTGTGCTTCCAGGGTAATTTTATCCAGTAATTCATGTTCCACTTATTATAATATATATAACACGTAACCAATTACATATAATTGGCAAATGTGTTACAACATATGAAGAAAGGAATGTGAAAAGGGTTCACATATAAATCAATAAATAGGGGTCTCGCAACAGATGCGCCTTTGACGCCGGTTACCAGCCGTGTCTGCTATGGTCTCAAACCACAGATGTTCGCTGTCCGTGGGACCCCAAAGTGGGAGTCTAGAGCGTCCCACCATTGCCAGTTTTGAGGTTACCGCCTTCATTAGTCGAGCACGGGTTATTCGTTGTCCACCTTGTGGCCTCTTTTAGGTAGTGTCGGTTTGTGCAAACACAGCACGATGGGGTATCCGCAACACTTTTCCCAGCCAGCGAAGTCTCCGGGGCGAGAGGACGGCACTCAGAGGACAACTGAGATTGTCTGAGGCGAAGATTCTTCGGCGAACATCGTCATTGGTGATTCGCTGTTGCCGTCTTCTGGGGATGCAGCGAAGGCAACAGTGGTCAAATACATTTAATCTCCATACGTATTCTGCGTGGAGGGACCAACTCTCGCAGCAGTAGAGTAAGACAGTCCGGATTGTGGTATTGCTAACGCGGCCTTCCGAGGAGAGACTGAGATCGCGTCGATGCCACGAGTGAGTAGGCATCTTTTAGAAGGTTTACGTACCTCTTAGGCACAGCGCTTCCTAACAGACAACTTCAGAGAGCTGCTCTTTACTTCAGTTCAGTTCTCATAGGACGAATTGTGGCTCTGGCCAATCGAGCGTCCAGAAGTGTTTTCGGTGAGCTTTCTTTTCTTCCAACACTGTTCTGAAAGGTAAAATGGTATGGTGCAGTATCAAGTGCTATTTAACACTCGTTTAGTGTCTTCATAAAAGCGTTTAAAATATTGCAGCTTATCACTGTTTGCGGTAACCACTTCCACAATGGTATCATCCTGTTAGTAAAGAAGATTGTCGATAGCTGCAGCCTAGAGTGGTTTCTTTGCAGACGCAAGTCAGGTCCCCTGGTACGGAACCAAGGATAACAGGTCATCACACCTCACGCTTGATATACTCTTGACAATCTGAAACATCTCTATCAGGTCTCCTCTCATTTGCCTCCGTTTGAGGGAGAACATATTGGGATCTCTGACTCGCTGATTATAGCTTTTCCCTTGTTCACCAGGTATCATCCTTGTTGCTAGACGTTGAACTCCCTCCAATGTGTCAGTGTCCTTCCGATAAAATGGAGCCCAAACGTACATACATGGCCGCGTTCTGACGACTGAATGAAACGCAGCAATTCAGTTCAGTTTTTACACGTATGTCCAAAAAGACAACGATGGTCGATATAGTGAACAATTGACGTAGCTCGAGAATCTGACGTAGCGTAAATAAGTGATCAACACAGCTCCGACCGGAGCGAAATCTAGCTTATTCTTCGTGGACATGACGTTCTCTCATCTAACTGAGCCTGCGAAGGATCAATGATGTTAACATTTTGGATGCAACGAAAATGAGACTAATCCCTCGGTGATTGGAGCAATCGTGGCGGGGGCCCTAAATGAAAACAGGTACGACGTCTGCCAAACCTCACCCGAATAGAATGGATTCAGTATTCCAGATGGTTTGGAATACGAAAGTTAGTTCTCGGACAAATCTTGCACCACCGTATTTGGAAACGGCCGAAGGTAGCTCATCTGGGCCAGACGATGTTTGGCGTTTCAGAAGTTGGAGCTCTCGGCACATTTTTTCCTCGGCAGGTGATAAGATATCCACGGACCATGGAGCACTGTGTACATCAGGTGATGATACCGATGGCGAACTGAATTGGTGATGGAGGGGGAACATGTAATACATTGAGGGCCGGTGTCCAGTTCACTGGATCAAACAGCTGTTGGACGGAGTCAAACGTCCAAGGAGCCTAATACACCTCGATGTCCAGTGGAGCCGCTGACCAATACCACAAACAGGAAGCCGTTTGTGATTCGTACGCCTTTTTTGATTGGTTTGGAATCAGGGTTTTAAGCCAACTCCCTGAGTTAACCTAAATTGGTTAACCGGCGTTGTTATAGTCCCGAATTTCGTCTTTCGTCGTCTCATGTTGGAAGGAAAATGTATCCTAAATTTTAACGCAACGAGTAGGGCTTCAACCTCAAAGGTTTTTTGAGACACTTTGTTGTGTGGGAGTATTTCGAGAGGCGCAAGAAAAGCGTGATCAGACAAGATGCAAGAAACCGACTCCCGACTATGCCAAGGGTCCGTACGCCCTGGGTTTTTCATCCAGATTCCCCAAGGTTAGGAGACGAAGAGGATTTTTGGAGAGTAAAGTATGGTTAAAGCTGGGGAAGAGAAGAATAAATGAAATAGATATAATATGAATAACTACGTGTCAAAGTCGAAGTTTTGTCATGGGAAACACCAACAGGCGGTTGCTTTGCTTGTTCCATAGAGCTTTTTGCACAACTGGATCAATTGATCCGATCCCTATCTCTCTCTGTGATCGGTGAATCAATCCAGTTGTGCGAAAACCTCTAGGGACAAAAACACCCGCTTGTTAGTTAGTATTTCCCATAAAACGACTTTGACAGTTACTTGTTTATTTCAAATCTATTTCATTCATCATGTATGCTTCTCTCTGTCCACTGTGCTTGTTATCTCAATAAAACCGCAGGTGAGGTTTTGTGATATCAACTATTCTCTATTGGTTCTTCCATTGTTCGATATCCGTGTTTCCTGGATACCATTGGGCTACCTAGACATACGGCGACTTTAACTCGTTTACCCGACAATCAGCAGTAACAGCCGGAATAGCCTAAATGTGGCTAGAAATCCGTTTTTTATCCCTGAGGAACCACGGTTTTGGTCAGCTCTGGTCAAATCTTAGCTTTGGCTAGCCAGAGTAACACTCAGGTCTCAAATTTCACCCGAATGGTGGAGCGCATCCCTCGTTCTGTGGGGCTCGTGTGGCGGGATGGATTCCGTAACTAACCCACTCCCCACGCCCGTAACTGATAGGCTTTACGACGCACTGAGAGATGCGGTTCAGTATGAAGGAAGAAAACTTTCTTAAACAGCTACTCCATGGAATGCTCCCAGGGGATAACTGTTTACATTCTCCCATATAACTGCTCAGCAACATGAGGAGTCAAACCTGCAGCCTTCATGTGAACGCAGACATGATGCGCATTCCTTTGATGCAAACCCTTCCGGAATATATTACATTGCCTATTTTTTCACAAATCGTTCTATGCTATGATCTAGAGGAAACAGTGGATGGTATTTACATTCAGAATTTATCAGTCATATAAATCATCCACCCAGCCACACCTTTGGGGAACCTCACGTGGCAAGAGACAAACGACCAGATGAATCAGCGGATGGACGTGTTGATGGCACAAGCAGCTACCCCAAAGTATCCTGAATTCGGTCGTATTTCAGCTCACGATCCTGGTCCTGCTCTAGTTCTCGATCCAGTCGATAGGGTCTTTCTAGGTCATGCAACGTCTCCCTCGGTCATCTGCTGATACCATCGTCAATATAGTGACGCAACCAGAAAGTGTGATTGAAGCTCCGCTTCAATATAAAATAGCGGCCTTGTTAGAATACCCGGAACTTATCTCACTCGAACAGTTTTGCCGCCTCAATGGGTTAGTGTATATGTACAGGTGTTTCGTACCCAACTGCGAGCTAGTTATACAACCACTTGCAGATTTGCTGGACAGTAATCCAAAGCAACTATTCCAGCAGATCTTTTTTGCAAATCTCACCGCCTGCCCACCACACCCACAGACAACTGTTCTCCTACACCATCGTCGGCAGTGATGAAACACAAACACCGTGGTCATGAAGTTCGGAGACCTGTGATGGCTTAGTCACGAGACAACCCAACAAACAGTGATTTTGTCCAATTTTATTCATCTCGTTTTCTTTTTTTTCGTAACTATTTGCAACTCAGAGAACACATTTGTTTTTACTCTCGCGTTTACCAGAAACAAAAAACAAAGAACTTGGTCTTTAAATTGTTGTCCTTTGTTTTTGTCATTACTAATACTATTCCACGGGATCGTTACAGTGAATTTTGAGTAGATTTAGGATGCATCCTAAATCCACTCCCTTTCAAACGAAGAAAATGGCGAAACCTCAACGGACTGCAGACATCTTTGTACAAATTTTCTTCTTTTTGCCACGCAAAAGACCCTCCAGTATGAGCTTACCGGTATATTTTTGGATACTGATGGACCATGATGGTCAACTTTTGTAACCAACTGCCATGTGTTGCCGATCTTTGGAATTACGGAAGACAACACACGTTGTTCTAACACACGCTCTAACCGAAGGCTCTTCTTAGCCTTCTACGAAGGGAATCTAATGAAGTGATTAACCGTCTTACCATGTTGTTTTACCGGAACAAGGTCACCTGTTTAGTCAATCCATGCTGACTCGCACTTTCAGACGAAGACAATATCGCTAATTATGTCGTGTTTTCAGTTGCGATTAGCGACTAGATGGCTCGCTATGGTGTCCTTGATGTTTCCTATCACCTTCAGTGTGGTAAACCAGCAGGGTCTAGACCAGTTGATCATTGCTACTTTAGGAATTGACTTCAAAATTTATTACCATCAAATGCAGATTTCGTTCCGCAGGAAGCTTATCCAAACACCAATACACATTCTGTAGCTAAAAATTCCAAGATGGATACAAATGATAAGAGCAAAGGGCGCCCATGAACGTTTGGAAGTTATCTGTTTCTTGTCGCCTTCAACTGATAAGCATACAACTTATTGGCATTTTTAAAGAAAAGAACTACTTTTAATCCACTTTCATTAACTCTTATCTGTCACCTTATTTCGATTAGAAAGAGTATCCGAGACGCTGGACCTCCCTCCCAGTGGACTGCAGTTTTCACGCACCGCGTCGCTACCTTGCAGGTTAGGCTTTGGCAAGCCGAAGACTACGGTTGTGGATTCCTCAAGATAATTTACCTGCCTTGGCCTGGGCAACCTGGCAGTACTCGGCTTTCATGCAAATCGTGGAACGCTTTTCTTTTTTATAAAGATTGGTGTACTACGATTTGTTTGGCACACAGTCTGGCCTCAGACGTGTGTGAAATATAATATAATAATACCAGATGAACAACATCTCACCACGTCCGACGGCAACTGAGCGGGATCTAGGAATCATGATTTTCACATCCTTGAAGACGCAAATAAACACTGTGCGAGCATTTTCTGCGGCAAGGAGCATGCTAGGTGCAATCCGTCGGTCATTTGACAGTCTGTCGATCATGGCCTCCGATGTTCTACCCCGGCTTGAATATGGTGGACCCTCTGTATACCCCTGCACGCATTCCAAAATGGTCAACTTCGAATGGGTACAGCGCTACGTTACTCGACTAGTCGCGGGACCTCATAGGATCAGCTCCAAGCACTGGGGTTTTCCCCGGTTAGATACAGGAGACTCCGCAAGGATTTGCTCTATCTGTGTAATCATCATCATTATCATCATAATTGGACAGCGTAATACAGTGAAGCGAACTTCACTGATCGCTTCCAAACTCATATTGCACACAAAGGAAGTGAGAATGTGTAAGGAGGATAGGGATTTGATTTACTTTTAGGGACGGGAAAAGAAAGCGAACCTCTATGTTCAACACAGAGTACAAATTCTAACTGTGCATACATCGTATATGAAGCATTCTGGTCTGATAAGAAGTGACAGCAAGATATCCACTGCTGTCTGTTCGCAGCCATGACCTTCTGTGTCTCCAACTATGCAGTTTCGGAGTCTTTCGAACCCTGTCCCGGAAGACGAGAGACATCTACTTTATCTAATCGCTCTGTGCGTTCCTTCATGTCTCGTCTCCAAGTCATCTGCGGGCCTCTACGTGGCTCTCTCCAGCCTGCATATATATATATAATAATCGTTTGACAACGAGTCTTAGTCTGGATCGAAACGTCACAATAAATACTATCACTCAGTGCTCGCCTTCTTCTTTTCAAAATATATACATATATTACACCGGCTTGAGAACAAGCATGGTGCTAATGCAAAACAATGATAATACAGTTATGGAGGGGTACAGAAAGATTAGATGAAAATAGGGAGAACAGAGAACACGGAGAACGAATGTATAAATGAGGGAATATTTTGCAGTTTCACATTACACTTTTTGAAGATTTTTTGTTATGAGGAACGGGGTTTCACCAAGCAAACCGCACTGCAATCGCGCCACTGACATTTATTTTGGGCCATATCTCCTAGCGTCTCTAGCTATCGGCAATCTCTTTGGCCTCAGCCTGGAAGGCGAGCTGCACCAACCGAAGACAATGCTGAAGCCAGCTTCTTCATACCTCTACACCACATCACGGTCTGACCGCCGCGAAACTTCTAACCTTACTCAACACGTGCAAAAAGAGTATGACGAGATTCTCGATGGGTAGGCAAACGCAAAACATTACTGAGCCATCGGAGGCAGTGTAGAACGATTTCTTTCTTTAGAGAATGACTATTAGTACCCAGCACACGATGTTCCCACCGATGTTCGCACCAAACACGAGCAATGCATATGCCAGACGGAGCGACAGAACTCACTAGTCTGTCAAGTGCTCTTTGTACATCCTGCATAGATTCAAATAAGCAAACAATGTCGCCAGCGTACTTCACTAGTTGTCCATTCAATACCTACATTTTGGAGACCACTTAGTGCGTTCGCTAGTATTTCGTCTATGAGGAAATTGAACAGGAATGGTGAAAGAGGGTACCCTTGACGAACACAGTTCCTAGTTACGAACGACCTAATCAGCTCGCCGTAGACCATTACGTTACCAGAAGTATGCCAGGAGAGTGAACTCAGTATGTTCACATAATTCGGCGGCATTCCTTTACGAAGGAGTGAACCCATAAGGGATTCACGATCAACTGAGTCGAAGGCTCCTTTTAGGTTGAGGAACACGACAACCGTTGGTCGACGGTGTGTATGGCGTAGCTCGAGGACTTGAAATAGAGTGAAGATTTTATCGATGCAACCGCGACCTGGTCGAAAGTCTGCTTGTTGTTTACGGATATTTGTCTCCGTAAACGGTGCCAGACGTCGAAGTATGATGGAGATTAGGAAGTTGGTGACGATTGGGATTAAACTTACTCCACGGTGGTTTGCGCAGTCGTTGCGAGATCCCTTCTTAAAAATTGGAACAATCAGTGATTCGCTCTAAGATGACGAAATGCGCTCGTGTGACCAGATGTTACGCATTAAATCCGTAATGGGGTCTACGAGTTCATCCCCCTCATCTTGTAAACAGTGGGAGGAAGCCCATCCGGTTCTGCTGCTTTTCCTTTCTTCAGGGCTTGGATGCAAGATTGCACTTCTACTGCAATAGGAGGGTCAACTGACACTGTCTATGGAGCCTCAGCTACACCTTGTCTGGCCACCTGAACTGTTGGTTGAAATACTCCGACCACCGGTCAAGCCATTGTTCCCTTTTGTGAATAGCTTGTATACTTTTGTCACAGATTGTTTCACTATAGTTCGCCGACCTCTCGTATTGTGTATTAGCTAGAACAGTCTTTGACTATTCGCTGATGCAGCTGATTAGCTCCATGGACCCCTGTTACTGCTACAAAAGCAAGTCAAAACTCTTCTTCAATGAAACAAATATTATACANTACAACGACCAGGGCTCCAGTACGATGGACTGTCTCAGGAAGGGCATTGTGCTGACGATGATTGTACGAATTAAAGGACAAATCCATGAGAACATTTTCTGTTCATGCTTTCTCCATAATCCACTTTCATTGACTGTGATATCACTTCTTGTTTTAAATCAAATGCTTGTTTTACTGTGGAAAAATACTGGATCTCGAAGGCAACCAAGTACTCACCCCGTCTCATATATGCCATTTTTGAACTTCAGTTCAACAGATAGATAGACCGCAACAAGCTCGAGGGGCACAAAACGAAACATGGCGCGTTACTTTCGCGTTTTTGCTGCTACCCTGCTAGCGAAAAGACTACTATCCCACTAATGAAGTGCTACTAAACCGCTACTGATATGCTACCAGTGGTTGACGGTAAACACCTTGTAAAGAACAGTTTAACCACGGAAAATCGCTGGATGGTCAAAATTCCGTAATTCGCTTCTGAAAGGAACCCCGGTTTTCCATTCACCATCAACGCATTGTCCGGTTTTTTAGTTGTTACTACAAAATTTCTGATGGATTCCTGTTGTAACTCAAGGCGTCATTATAAATCCGGTGTCATCCAGCAAACCCTGACACCCTACAGGTTGAATCAGGCAACGTCCTGTGATCCTTCGAAATATTTGTTCCGCCGGCATTCTTGGTGACCGAACAATGTGCCGTAGTTTACCCATGTAGGACTCAAACGGAAAGGCTGAATATAGGCCCAGTGCACCCCGAAGTCGTACATCGTCAGCCACGTGAGTCAGACAATGCGTGTGGTACACAATCTCTTGCTCACCATAAATTGCTGCAAACTGGTTCAGCAAGTTGTGGATTCATCTGAGTCAACCTTTAGGGTGTCAAGGGTTGCTGGATGTCACCGGATGTATGATGACGCCTCGAGTTGCAACAGGAATCCATCAGAAATTTTGTAGTAACAACTAAAAAACCGGACAATGCGTTGATGGTGAATGGAAAACCGGGGTTCCTTTCAGAAGCGAATTACGGAATTTTGACCATCCAGCGATTTTCCGTGGTTAAACTGTTCTTTACAAGGTGTTTACCGTCAAACACTTTACACATCTTCAAGTGCAAATCTCCAAACCAGGATGTCATTGGTTGAGAAGAGCGCAGTTGAATGCAAGTGTGGCGATCCCACGGAAATCAGGTTGGGTATTCTATCCATTGTTGTATACTGTCTCAACTTGAAGGTAGGAGACTTTACTAATGGTCATAACTACATGCACTTCTCAGGTAAGCCATCGTCATTGAATTGTTATGAAGAACGAAATTTTATATTGTGTACATTTTTTTATAATGAAAGAGGCTGATGCTTATTATTTGTTTTGATTTAGTCCATCACAAATGCTTATGTAATGCAGGGGTCAATGCTAACGAATTCAATTTCTATGACTATCTCAGATGTATTCCGTTGTCGAATTTGCCGAGAGCACTATCTCCACCGTGCACAATAACTGGTTTCTTACGGACAACCAAGTGCGTTGGCCGAAAAGGGGCTCAATGTCCACTATGGAAAGGTGGAAGCTACCCAAAACAGGCGGGGACTTGCCTGTTTCAGCCCAAATTCATACAGTTCAAGTCATCAGGTCAACAGGTATGTGTTAAAATTGGTTCAGTGAGTTCATATTTCGGATGACTTCAAACAAGCTCTTCTTTACGAAGAGATGCTTCTGGATGAGTCGAATACTCCGTCATCCGATGCTACAGCACCAATGAGAACGGTGCAGAAACGAAAGATGTGTGTTGCATTTACAGTTTGATAGTATTTCAGAGTACCCGCGGTGCTATCTGATTTTGAGGTGGCTGTGCCTGTTCAGAAGAAAACAACGCAGCATTACTCAAAGATGCTTCCGTATATCAATCCGCCAGTTAAGCCGACGGACACAGATACGTCAGACACTCACTTGCAGTAATACAAATTGGTAACAATCTTCAATCCTTCATAGATCACCTCTCGCTATTATACAGCCAAAACAGGTGCCATCAACAAGTAAGAACGAATTAACTGAATCCGAGTTAGTCTTTTGTAAACCATTTTTAACACATGCAGCCCATCGATCGTTGATGTTATCAGTCCAAGTAGGTCGACTGCAGCGTCAAGGTACGGTACGAAACACAGATGGCTAAACGTTTTAGTTCACGAATAGACATCTCTGATGTTGATCTTGATGAAAATCGAAAGCCGTGATCTGATTTGGTGCACAAATCATCACAGAGGTGATAATCATTGACATTATTCATTTGTTGTTGGTTGCAGACAGATGAATGCGGTCAGAAAACCATCCTACATTACTATGGAAAGTGATTTGCTTGCGGAGTTCGGTGAGACGTCAACAGTTACGCAGTTGAAAAACAAACAAACACGAAAATCGACTGAATGGAGAGGTCGACTCACCTCCTACGCGGCGAAGTGAAGGCGCTTTCACTAAGTATATTTGCCCTGTGCGAATAACCTTGCCAGTTGAAACGTCGGTGATTTCTACCTTCTGGAGGAGGAACTGCGCAATACTGAGAAAGCGTCCGATTTTGTAAGTTATCGTGAAATTATGTTTACGGATTATTTAAATTACAGGTTACGTATTTAACATCAAGCGGTGTCGAGACAATCAGTGAATCGATTCAGTCCATGATTCGAAGAGTACTTTCCACATCAGTATGTAGACAACTGAACTGGAACGGCATACATGGCCAGGCTCCATTATCGACATCGACGGTAACACATTGCATCCTTGGTTAGTTAATAAATTTCACCAGAATTGTATTTACAATATGCACGATGAAAGCCCTTACACATTATATACTTTTATTTCAGATGTTGTTTTTAAATTTCAATACTCGGGGTATTCTCGTGAGAATGCCAGCAGGATCATGAAACGGTTTGTTCAAAGAAACCGATGAACATGATTCATTATAACCGTCTGAGCTATTTTTGTACTTTATTGACATTGAATATATGTATTAAGATGTTCCTCTTTATTTGTTTCCCCCATGACGTACTGAGAATGTGAGTAAGATATGTCATTGCGTGATCAGTAATAAGGCGCGTTAGAAATGACAGGTGCATTTACGCATTCCGGCATTGGATTGAAATTAAGGGTCAAACGCGCTACGTCGGGTAGCGATTTCCTACGTAAATCACAACCGCGTTAAGTCGTTCTGGTAGCGTTTAAGTAGTCGAATCGTAGCGATTTGAATGAAGAAGACTACAAAATCTGTCAACTTATGACACATCAATAGCGGTTTAGTAGCACTTCAGAAGTCTAATAGTAGTCTTTTTGCTAGGAGGACACGCAATCGATGTGTATGTAATCGCGGGAACATACTCTGTCTAGCTGTTCCACGGGGGAAATTTGACTCTCGCGAGAAAAGGCGGTCGCATAGCAAAATGATGGCGCAATTTGAATGGGCGCCGGGTGGTCGGGTGTCTACTGTTAAGTTATACAAAAGGCGAACATAGTATAGCATAATATTCCAACAAAACGATAGTTCATTACTATGATGTAAATACAGACACATTTAGGATTATAATCCATTGTGACGGTGAAATTAAATCGCTAGGTAAGTAGTGAGTTCGCAGCAAAATATTGCTACTTGTTGGTGATCATGATCAAGAGAAACACAATCATGATTAGAAGATACTTACCAAATATAAACCTTCAAGATTGCAACTGTAGTTTTGGTTGAGATATATGAAACCACGCAATTATATTTAAAACCGGGTGTACATTAAATGCCTTATTTCAGGTCAGTTCACACACGAGAGCTTCGCAGCGGTTCCAAGAAATTAAGAGAAGCCAGACAAAACGAATATTAGTAGCTTTATTCAAAATATAATACAATGCACTGAAGAAACGTAAAAATACCACGAAATAACCGAAAAAAGGTCAACTTCACCTACGCGCCAGACGACTTGCAACCTTGAGAAAAAGTAAATGAAACAAACATAATACACTTAAACAAGATGGTCAGTCAATTAGCGCTGGTAAGTTATGGTCACGGCCAATCTAACGTCCGGAGTTCCTCCGGTAGCAAGTCGTGCATTGGCCCCCACCACTTGGAGTACTGTATATTATAGTTCTACACATTTTCGTCTCGTCCCAGTCGTTTCCGGAAGAGATAGTCTTGAAGTCTTGAAGTGATTCACGGATTCGAGGCTGTCGCCCTAATGTCCCGGGTCCTTGAAAGGTATATCTGTGTTTTCTTTTGGTTTGAATTTACCTCTAGAACAGAGAGTACTGAAAAGGGATTAGTAGGGTTCCCCGCTCGAGGCGAGAAATAAAATGAAGACTTGCGAACTCTTGTATAATTCAAAATGTTTTTTTTCTTTTTATTGGGGACGAGTAGATAAGAAAGAAAAATCTTCTCCCCTTGTTCAGGCGAGAGACCTCACATTTGGAAGCATTCTCTTGTTGGGGTGTTTAGTAACTGAAAAACCCTACCACTGTTTCCAGACCTTAGTGTATGCGTCTACTTAGGGAAATAAGTTCAAACAGCTCTAATCGAGCTCATTCTTGAAAGCATGTTCTCTCCCTATCTCGAGCAGCTCCTGTGGTAAAGTATTCCATGATTTGAATACCCCAATGCGGAAGAAGTTTGAATGCATCAATAGACTTTCTTCACCTTGTACGTGAGCACCCTACTAATGATTTGCATCCTCTCGCAGAACACTTCTTTATCCGTCCCTGATGAGCCATTGATAATGTCTCTATCAAGCCGCTTCGGAGTCTTCTTCTTTCAAGAGAGAAGAGTCCAAGTTCATGCAGTCTCTGCTTATACGGCTTCCCTCGGTGTCCTTCGATCGTCCTTGTGGCTAATCGTTGCCCCCTCGAGACCAGCGGCGTCCTTTTTGAAGAAGGGAGCCCAGGCTTGTATACAACACTCTAAATGCGGTCGAACAATGGCCTTGTATAGAGGTTGGAATACCTCCGGTTTCCTACATGTTAGTGCCGACCTCAATCTAAAAAGCTCTCTATGGGCAGGGTGATCCGCTGAAGCACATTGTTCTGCCCATTTGTAGCCTGCTGTCACTATGATTCCTAAATCTCTAGCTTTCGGTGTCATTCCTAGTGAAAGACCGCTATGACTACTCCCCACTATCAGCCTTTCGTCTCCAGTAGTCAAGACGTGGCTCGTTTCTATGTTGGGGCGTGTGCTGGATCACTTGAGCACGTCTCCTATATCCCGCCCTAATTCCGCTCTCCCATTAGATCCGTATGGTCCAGCAAATTTGGTGAGGTTGAGCTCACAAGTTGTTTTGCGCTCTTCTTAAAACCCCACCTGTAATTCGAGGATACCTGAATCTGTGGTGTGTGTATTTCATACTGAATTTTTTGAAAATCCTTCCGAACCCATAATGATTTATG
>UZAN01051492.1:0-12353 GCA_900618425.1 Echinostoma caproni | reverse complement strand
TGACTCACTGTATTGATTACAAACTGGATCAAGTGTGTTTATCTTGACTTTTAACGTCCTCCCTTCAATTGAGATTCCCAGAGCTTCTGCCAGCTCTTGTGGTTCTTCCAGTCCCGTACGTTTTTCTTAGCTTATCTTGGGCGCATCAAAAACGGATAGTTTCACATCTACGTCCCCCAATACGGTGTTCATCTTTGCTTCTGCCACAACTTCACCCAAAACAGTTCGGTCGCACACACCACGTTTCGTGAGACGAACAGCAATGTAGCCACTGGGTCAACCGCTCATCTTTGTCATTGTCATCCTCGTGTCCGCAGAAGTATTGTGCACTCTCTGGGACTGATGTGCATTGCACCTTGCCACCTGCTACCGGTTCCAGCAATATAATCTTGTGACTTCTGTGTGTGTGTGCGCGCGCGCGCATACCATATGCTCCCTCCCCTCAACTTCTATTCAACCATGCGGGTCACCCGCACCGTCTAAGCTAAAATCTCGCTAACGGGGTGGTAACCATTAGTGACAAGGACGTGTGTACATACAAACGCGTTGTTCATTCTGTCTTGGTTCCGCCTTAGACAACTAGTATTGTCGCAGCGATCTTTTCGAACTTATCTTGTTGTCTTTCAATGAATCCGATCAGTGCATGTGACGAAAAAAAGAGCATACAGTGTAAATCCCAGATTGACGAATGCTAGGAGGTGCGCGGATGACTTCTCCGGACCATATTGTCTAGCATTACGATATACAGACCGCGTGTGGGTGTCTTTGGGAATCAGGCGTTATCCAGTTAGAAACAAAGCTAGTTTCGTCATCTTTTACGCACACAATACATAGTTACCGTGAGTTTCCAGTTGGTGTGTCACTACAACGTTTTTGAGGCTTTTCGTAATCATTTTACGTAGTTATTTTTTTCGTCCAAATGTAATAAAGCATGTTGATGATGTCAACAAACCAATGTAGAAGCTCATCCGTGATCACCATCACTTGTAGCTGATTGTGGCTGAACACAAACAAAGCTGTTTTATTTCTGTTGATGACTGTCGACCTTTCAAATGTGGCTTTACTCGCAGAAGAGGCGGTTTGCGTCCGTCTGCTCAACCGCCACCGGTGCAAGGAATCGGGCTCCCGTAGTCCGACTATCAGCACTTGACCAATCCCAAAACACGCTCTGGTAAGAATCCGGCATTCGGGAATTCCGCATCCGGAATGAGCATCGGTAAAATCTATGTCGAGGAACACTTGTACCATCCTCTATCCTCTTCACTGAACTCTATGACTCATTGGTCTTTTATCCGGTGTTATAGTGTTCGCATGGCAACCGCTAATTTTTTTTAATTTTATAATCGGACAACACACTACAATTGGTCAAATTTCATTTCCGTATTCAACTACAAGTTCCCATCTTTCCACCACCAACCCATTGCGCGTTGTATTTACTGTGCACAAAACGTGACAGACGGACTGTTTGCCTATGTTCATCCAGTGATGCTCGAGCACGGTTTGTTTGCGTTGGATTCTCTCTCCCTCTCTATCTCGACATACTCCCAACGAGATCTGTTGATCAAACTCAGAAGTCCCGATCCACATACACATCATCCAAATCCTCATTGATCTCTGTTTTCGGTTTGTTTGTGTGTACTGAACTTTTGGGCTGCTTGCGAGCAACATGAACGATTACTGGAGGAGGAAGACAGAAGTAACCTTCGAAGCAGTGACTTTCTATCGGTCTCCAATTTTTTCAGTTGCTTCCTGATTAGTGCTCATGAACGCCCCACCCGCCCTCTAATCTCCACGTTTTATCAACCGAGTATATGGCAACTTACTTTGTACACGAGAAAAAAAAACTTGTTTATTTCCTTTGAGATTTTCTGTGTGGCTGATCTGTTGATGAACTTTGAAAATCGCTTAATCTACCCGGTTTGTGATCGTTTTTGTTTGTTTCTGCGCTCTAAATCAATCGATATCCTTCTCGCAACTCCTTTCTAATCCTGTTCACCTGTTACTTGTTGTCCACTGTTCTTGCCGGTTATCCCGTTGTACTATTTTTTTTCCCCTCGAATGTGAAATGCGTGGAGGCCGTGTATTTCAAAATGATATCAGTACATCTGTATCTGTTTTCACACACGTCTAAATGCAGACTGCGTGCCGAACAAATCACAGTACAATGGTTTGTGGGCAGAATACTGCCAGGTTGCCCAGGCCAAAGCAGTTGAAAACACTCCTGCCACGGGAAGGCAGTGAGTAGAGAGAGAGAGAGCTTCCTCAGCAGAGCCTATTCAAGTATTTTGCGAGATGCAAGGCAAAGGTGATCAGCCACAACTCGAGACATTCACTCCCGATCATGCTGAAGATTTTAGAGGCCTGACTATATAACCGGGCCACACGTTGATTTTCCAATTTTCACTAGTTTGAGCTAAGAATAGAACAGTTTGTTTCACTACTTTGTGAGTCCTGTTTGTGGGTGTATGTATGCTCATGCATGTCTTGACTGAGGTGAGATGCCAGTTGTTATAACTCACTTTGGTAAAAAAACAAAACCCGCCCATTTCGGTTTCTTTCCGCCCTATTGTGGACTGTGCGTCAGAGCTCACGTTTACAGGTATGTTCTGTGTACCATAGGGAGAAAAAATGAAGAAAAATCAGCTGGTGGCTGTGAATGTCGTGCAGATAGAGGAAGAGTTCACCATGCTTCAAATCAATCGACTTTTTATGTCCTCTCAAATTTCCCCTTCTTAACGGACAGTTCACAACCCTCATAGTTTTTATGTTTGCTCTCTCGTCAAACGGGCAAATCATGCATAATCACCTGGCCGGTCTGTGTGTTTATGCGTAGGTGTCAGTCCTATATTAACTATTTAACCTACTTACATGACAGTAGATCTAGCGCACATTTTCTACAAATAGAAAATCAGGTTAGCCAGAACAGGGGCGAAGTGGGGTGATATTTTCTGTTTTACCTTTCCTTCACGTCAAACGCAATGCATCAATTTTTCGTATTTCGCTTTCGTTCTTCTTATCCCTTGTATTGATTACGATCAGGACCGACGTAAGTTTCGATAATTTAGACAAAATTTCTCTCTTATTTACTTTATATTATTCATCAGTAGACTGTTTCCCTTCAATTTGTACTGTTTATCCCATGTGATTTTCCCCTGCCTACCGCCCACAATAAAATTCCATCGTTCATCGGTCGCTGTGATCTGGAAATGGCTCACACAACTAGTATTCGCGTTGAACCTGACGTTCGCAATTTTTCACACAAATCATTCCAATGCAAGCAACTAAATATTCTCTGCATGTATAAACGTACTAGTTGGTGTTCCCCGGACAACAAAATTAACGCTAAAATCAAGTGTTTTCAATCCGGTGTGCAGTTTTTTAGTTGAACTTCTAAACCTTTCATGTTGAGATTGTGAAAAGCTCAGTAGCCTCGGAATTTGAACCCACGCATGGACGCCGCCTCCGCTTTTGTACAGTGCACGCTGATGAGCTACGAGGCCACACCGATAGCACTGATCTTTACACATTCGAAATACCCATTCAACTTACAGAGGCACATGATATCCACCAGTTAACATGTAAACTGACTGCCCCGAAAGGTTTTTCTTAGAATTCACCGGAGTCCACCGAATGAACATCTAAGGCAAGGTTAATTGTGCAAATGGTTGTTTGGCAGATTTGAAGTTATCAGCAAATCTGAACTTTGGCACCGAGATTTGTTACCCAGTTGGATTCATTTTTCGTGTTTCTAGTTTAATAGACAGCATGCATCAGTCTGTTTCTCGTTGAATTGGTCAGTTATTTGGTCCGTCGTTGCTCACTTAGTGATGGTCATTCCACGTGCAATTTGCATCCTCTCCCTGTTCGACGGGTAACCATGTCTCATGTGAATGTGATCTCCCAGGTCTATTGTCATAAGACACGTATTCCATTCCGTACTGTAACTACTTATCTCCCCACATGTGAACCACAATGAAATCGTTTAAATCTGTTGATGATTAACCGGCAACTGAGGGTAATTTGATGCCGTGTACCGATCGCTATCTCCCAGCGGCTATTCTGAGACCCACATCATATTACTAGCATCATGCTAGTAGTTAAAGTCAAAATGCTCAATTGCAACGCACCTCGTGTTGCTAGATCAACGAACGTATCGGAGAAAATTCTCCTGTTGCAATAGATTGTGGTGTTGGTCGGTTATCACGCCGGATTTACTAGATTCTGCCTTCATATTTTCTCACTGCTTGACCTCCGGGATTCTGGATGCTTTTGCATTTTATCTCGATCCTAAATTGATCTGTGCTTTTCGCGAGAGTCTCTAAACACAAACTGCATCCGTTTGTCTCACAACTGACTTCATTAGTATTAAATTCACTTCATCTGTACGCCGATTTTCCTTGTTTCCTCGTGGGGAAAACCTGCAGTACGATATCGATCATTGGGCCATCGAAGTATGATCATATCAAGCCCTAAAACGTCCACCCTCTCCTATATCCTACGTTGTGCGGTGAGATAATTCTTTTCACATATGCATATCCTGGTCAGATTGTTTCCATCAAGCCCTTCTTCTATACCAATATGAATTTTTTCCGAGTATCGTTCTCGATCACATTTATTAGTCAGTCATCGTTCTCAATTTGAGACACATTGAATATTTGCCAAATAACAAGCATTTCTCTCGCTCAATTTCCCATCGTTTTTCGTTCACTGTCCGCACTTATTGGTGTGTTTGATTTCATTCTGTCACAGATCACTCCTTTTCCCCCCAGTTGAAATTTTAAAACCTTGTCCACCGAGCACGTTTTCTCATCATCGTTTTTGTCACCAAATTAACGAAGCTTGTCACCTCACTGACTGTGTGCTTGCGTGATCTAAATCACCACTCGGGAGTGGAACTGCTACCGTTTTTGACACACAAAGACATATCACTTTAATGAGGACAGAATTTCCCTGTTGTAACCAGTTCTATATAGTGCTGTGTTATAATACCAAAAGGTGGTGCTGGTCGAGGATATTCGTTTAGTGAGGATCACAGATGGGACATTAGTAATTTGGCATACGTAGCACAGAAAATCGAATCAGAAGCATACCATCGCAGTTCCTGTTCCACACGACGGGCAGAACTGGATAGTTCTTCTTTGAGATTCAGCAAATCGCCATCGGTGATCTTGTTGATTTTTGATCGTTGAAATAAATCACCACTCACATGTGAGCAGTGTCTCAGAACAGTAGTATTATTGAACAAAACAACCCGATTAGGCTAGGGAGATTTCATTTTAGACGCCTACGCCAGACATTCACCCGAATGTGTAGTTCAATCTCCCAACCGTATGTGCCAATGCCTGATGTGAGATGTCGAGCGTTCAAAGTGACGGTACTTTACTTTGGCAATTATCTCATCCAGTTTTACTCCTGCTCTTAAGGTACGACAGCACAAGCACAACCTGTGTCTTCCGGCGAGGCTTGCACCTTTATATGGGCTTTATGAGCAACAATTTCTCTACTCATATACCTTGTTTGGGTCGTTTTCCGCCGGTGGTCGCTTGTTCGACTACGAGAAAAACGGACCCATTCCTACATGATGAAATTACCTCTTGATTGTTGGCATGTCCCTCTTGTTTTAATCGGTAAACTGATCGAAGCTAAAGTCAAAAACATGTGTGAAACTCGATAAACTATGTGTGAAGGTGAAAAACCAACAAGCGAACACCTAATACTGTGTTTAAAAGTACCCCTGCCTTCTCCTATTTGAACGGCATATGTTACTCCGTTTGATTAGATTTCAGCTTACGATTCAGTCTTTATTTGCTGGTTCCTTAATGACCAAGATGACAAACGACTGGTTCGGAATGAGCAACTTGGTTTCAAAGCAGTTCTATTGAAAGATTGGTTTATTGTGTTTTACATCGGTGGATTAGCCGACGAATGGATAGCGGAATGAATGATGTCTAGCCCGCTCATGATTCGTCCTTCAACGCATGCAACCCCGATCAACTATTCCATGCAACCAAAACGTCTCCCATAATAATCCGATTGTAATTGTACTGCAATTGACCCCGGATCACCACACATCAGTCCTGTCATTCAGTTCACCAATCAATGGTTCTTTCTTCACCTTACCGCACAGGAACCGGAATTGCTCTCATTGAACACATCAGCTCAGATTTTCCAAGTGCTGTCCAATGCTCCCGGTTCCATTTCAGACATCAATGAAGTGATACGGGTAAGATTCCCCCACCCCGTCATCCTTTGATCATATCTTCCTCGTCCTCGCATGCGTGTACATGGGCACGTAGCTATTCGTTATGTTAATTATTTCACAATCTAAACGTGCTGCAAACCCCGGCTTGTTGTCAGTCATGGTGTTTCTTTTTTTAAATATAAATCGGTTTGTTATTTTCATAAGCTCGTGCCTACCACGTTTCTGTCATTTTTATTTTCCTTTATTTGATCAGTATTCACTAGGAGGGGATAGATGATTGAACTTTACGAAACAACAAATGAAAAATTAGGTGACCGTGTTGAGTTTCGATTATACAGACTGTGAGACTATGTGGGACCAGACTGACAGGTTGCCGATTCACTTATAGTTTCGATCGAATTACCCCCGACTCGAGTAGGCGTCTACGATTTCAGTAATCCAAATCTGTTCCTGTTATTCTGGAGTATACATTTACAAGGAGAAGAAACGAAAAGAATCCAATCAAAAATGAAAAGCACATGGTTAACGACTTGCAGTCACTGTTTGGGGAACAATGCACAGGCAATTATGCGAACTGTGAACGACTGGGTGTTCTAAGTATCCGGATACGATGTGTGCTTTGCGCTACCCGAATGCAAGTTGCTCGTGCTAATGCGGCAGGTACTGCTGCGTGTACTCGATACCGGGAGTTTTTTCTAAAGTACCTCGGGAGCTTTTATGGTAGCTAGAGGTGGTGTTAAGGCTGAAATCATCTCATATGTAGCGAAAACCACACCAACTTTTGCCAGCCTGCCACACGTGTGATGCCGCCATATCACCCGACTTGTGCTTACAGAATGGTGAAAATATAAAATTCTGGCAGACATTTTTTATTACACACCAAAGTGCGATGAACATCAGACGGGGTGGATACCATAGTCACGAAGACCTCCTGTACAGCGATAGTAACCGGCAATCTAAGCCCCGGGACTTGGAGTAGCGAACCACATAACGCCAAGCTAGGTCAGGCATGTTTTTGAAACGGACAACAGCAAAGCTGTCGACCACCAAAGTTGGGTGGCGGTGCCGGAGCTCGGACCATAGGGGACCCTAGGGTACGGCGGAAATTAAACCACTGAGATTGAAAGCATATTACATAGTTGGACGAGTGATCCTGGTTACGGCACTCAGCCATATCCGAACGTATCAATACTAATCATCGATTGCATTGACCTTGAGATTCACAACTTGGGACCTTACGCGGTCACGGTTTTCATGTCCTCATGCTAAGTTTTACCTTACCAGTATCAGCAGACATTGTTCCCCGTCGCAATGGGTTTCGTGACATCCGTAACACATGCCCCGCCCAACGCAGCCTACAAAGGTTTAGCGTTTGCTCTATTGGGTAACCGGAATTGGCTGAAATGTCGTCTGCATACTCGAAGTCAAACAGTCTGCCATCTGAGAGAAAATGAACGCCGTTATCTTCACACGACAACAGGGTTATTTCCAGGATCAAATATATTACGAAGTTGCATAGAAAGGGAGAGGGAGGGTAACCCCAACGAACACCGCTTTCTGTGTTGAATTCAGACAAAAGAGTGTCACACACTTGGACTCCGCTTCGGGTGCTAGCATGAAGGGGTCGTAAAATTCAAATAACCTTCACGAAAAAGCAGAGCCAGGGTATAGAGCGGTCGGCTCAGTCGAAAGCCGCTCTCAGAGCAAACAAAATAGACAGGAGTGTTTGCGTGCCGAAATTTGGTGAGGGAGTGAAAACGGGGTCTACCTCCATCACGTCTAAAATCAATTTGATTCTCACACATGTCCTGTTCACGTGTGGCAGACAATTCGCGGAGTATGATCCGGCTGATATTTATACAACTAATTTGTCCATTGTTTTCACAAGCGGATCTGACACCTCTGTTGTGCATCGATACTTTAACAGACTCACAGTTCTAACTTGTTTCCTCTGGCATATTCAGCCCAGAAGTTTCGGTACCTATATAATACCAAAGCTGGACCATCATCCTTTCAAGCCTGGTACATATTTTCAATGAAATGTTTCGATGTTGACAAGAATTAAGTTTGTTACATCTGTCCTTTCTAGGACTTACTCTTTTAAAAACATATGTGTTGAACTGAAATTACGAAAACATGTTTAAATGCGATTTTCATAACATATTTGTCACATGATAATCGCGGGTTTGATGTGATTGTGGTAATCGTACCCGGCGAAACTGTATCAAGAAACTAGTAAAGTATAACTTTTTAGGATTCAACGAGTTCTGTTATAAGTGGGGTGAAGGACATCTAAAGAGCGGTTGTTTTCATCCCTACTAGACCCATTTGACAGCGTCATTATTCGCAATTTAGTTGTTAGTTGATATTCGACAGAGTAGGGGGTGGTGCAGTGGTTTAATCGTTGTCACCGGTGTGTTTTGGATCCTATGGTCCGAGGTTCGAGTCCCGGCACCGCTACACAACTTTGATGATAGGCAGCTTTGCTGTCCCCCGGTTTTATACTAAGCCTGACCTAGCGGGGCCTTTGTGGTTTGCCACTCCCGATCCAGGGGCTTAGGTTGCTGGCTATCATCACTGAACGACTGGTCTTCGTGACTATGGAATCCGCCCCGTCTGATGTTCATCGCTCACTGGTGTGTAATAAACAAGAGGTACAGTATTGGTGTGTTCACTGTTGATCATCATGAAGACGATCTTTTGAACTCCAAGTCTGATGCAACATGCTGTAATGGACGTCCGTTTGGAAACATCCTGCCGCATTCACTGAAATCAGTCACGCCGACGAGGATTACTCCCGTACGGTTGATGCCCTACAACCAAATTTAAGCAACCGAATAAATTCGAAACAGCTAACTAACAACTATACCTTGTGTTCTATCTTCTCGAATAATCGCACTTCAGTGACGTCTTCCGCAAGTGGCATCACGTTTCACCAATTCACGGCTTACTGCTTGTTGACCACTGCCAGGTACTCACGTTATTTCGCTCCCGAACTAATTTTCTTTTCATGCCTTTTTCGTATCTGTGCATATCGCCGATGCATGCTTTGTCATCTGATCGATTAGTTTCGATTTCAGTTCATGGGACACGGAATGCGTGAACACGGCCATCTCTGCGGTTCAGTGGGAATCAATCACCCTTGATCAGACAGATATTGGTGCTTCTCTGTGTAGATTTCCTTCCTTGCTTCACACACAGTCATCACGAGAAGCTGCTCGTTTGCGGTTAACCAGGATGAAATGCATGTACTCAGGAGGCTATGTGGGTATCATACTGATCCTTTGCTTATCCTCCAGGGCTTGCCATCTCCCACACCCCAACCCCACTTTGATTATTGATTGCATTGTGAACGATTTACCTCATCCCTCATTGTCTCTCTCTCTCACCCATACACACTCTAGCATACCGTGAGATTTAGTCATATGTTTGCTTTATTGCCCGATTCTTTTGGCTTTAGGTTGCCTACTCGTTGGACGAGACCCACTTGGAAGCGGCCGCACTGGGTAGTCTTCGTCGGCACTATCTCGCTCAGCTGATGGTCGAGGAGAGCGCTGTCTTGAAACCGGATCTGCGACCGAACTTGCCAAAACAAGTACGTTCACTCACTGCTTTTCCTTTCGCTCGTCCAGTGTGATTCAGGGCTCATGCAACCCGGATTAATCGTTTGTATCACGAGTGGAAAGTTTTTGCACCGCTAAATGGATCTTTTCGAATCCCACCAATTTTCCATTCTGGAACCCGTCATGGACAGAGATTGGGTGTTTGCGGTTCGAGGTAAATAGGTCAATCGTCATTTATCGAGAAGCAATACCTCACCTGGACTGCGTGCGCTATTCAATCTGCATCGCGTATCGAAATACGCGCGTGCGTGCGTGCGTGTTTACTTCACTTTACTTCGGCTGGCTCCTTCATTTTGAGGGCGTACCTCTAGCCTTTGCATAGCCAAGTGCGAACTGCAAGACATCAGGAAGTAATCCCTCACCTCGGAAGTGAGGGGGTCAATGACTTTAGTTTTAAAAGGCCAATCACATCGACCCTTGTCACGACACCATCATTGGGCTTATGCGGCTTTTAAACAGGAGCCCGGTGACCAGCCTGAAACCCACCACACCCAGTTAGTGCTACCACTGTTTGTTCGTGACTGCTTATTTGTTGCGGTGTACCACAACTTATTCACAGCTCACATTCTTGGGTGAACGTATCCCCGCTATCCACAACCCGGGGATACGCCTGGTAACATTCAGCTCTGCTTAACCCGAGGGTATCCAGGGGTTCGTGCGTGCAACCCGCATGAAAAACAAATCTGCCAGTTTCCTGGCTACTGTCAAATTGCGCATTGAACGAACACTGTAGTTATCCAGAAATACTTCACTTTATCAAGCAGAATACTCAAATCAGTTTTGAAAGAAACACGGTTAGTCCATGTGTTACTCCGTCGACAGTGATCATCACCAGGCCTAGTTGTGTACAATTCACCTTACTCGAATTCGGTCACGGATTGCTCCTGGTGTGAATCTGCCAGCACTATGGTCCTGCGGTTCTATGCCTACTGATTACGTCTGTCTCATTCCAGCAGCTCGAAACCGGGTATTGATTAAACCCAACCACGAGTCATTCATCCATCACACGAATCCCAATTGAAACGGATTGTGCCAATCTTGTGTTCAGTCCAATTCGTTTCAACAACTGTGGTCGACGTAACTGTTCACCTCCGGGTACCCAAATAAACAATAGTTGCTGATGGAAGTGACCAGGGGAATGTTCCGAGGTCCCTGTTCATAACCACAAATTGTTTGAGGTCCTTAGACGTAACTCTTTTTCATACTAAGCACAGCCTGATACTCAAACCCCGTGGGTACCAGCTAACTCAGACATGTCATTATTCCATTGGAATAGTTGTCATATAATGTACATAGGTTGCCATCACATTGATTCGGGGACTGTGTTTCCAATCCTATCTATTCCATCATCCCTTAACCTTGTAACACCCTTCCCCCTCTCGTCGATGACCACTTGATTATCCGCTACCTCACTCATGGAAGTGGACCATAGATTTATCTTTTTTCCCAAAATAAAGAAAAATATCATATGGTAAACCAAATCCAAAAAACCCCTGTCCCCGGGAATTTCGACTTAAGCTTCTCACATTCACCTCCGTTTTCATCCCTGTGATCACTTATTTAACCACATCAATGAACATAGACGTGGCAATTTGTTTTTCCTTTCATGTGTTTTTTTTTCATTCCGTATCTACACGGTATTTAATACCCAGTGATCAATATGGCAAGACAAAGGGACAACAATTTTGATTGTTTAAATATGCCGACCTTCGATCAATTATCCTCGTTCGAACAGTCCGGAAGCCACGTGACCGTCAAGTGGTGGTAGGTTAGGTATGCACCCGAATGAAATAGGATTGCGCCAATCATGCGACATGTGGTGCATAGTCATTGCGCGTAACCTTGAAATCTCTGGTCACCTCACCCCCACTGTCCGTTTCTGTCTATTCCCCCCTCTCGTTTCCGGTTTGCGTGGACACGGTCCCATTCGATAGTACTTGGCTAAACGACAACTCAAACGACCACGCTCGCGATTTAGCAGTCTGCTACAATCGGTTTTGTGGACCACGACTCCGCATCGACGCATCACCGGCATGTCAGTCCCGTTCCGCACAGCACTGACCACCAGACAAACCACCGACCGGTTGGATGAGGATGATGCACAGACAGATTTGAGCATTTCCGACGATCCGAAACTGAAAAATGTGCGTCAAACTGAAATTCTGGTGGAGTTGAAGCAATCTATTGCCCAGGTGAGTTGTTGTTTTTATTGTTCTGCTTGTATCGGAACACCATGATGTGAAATCGTTCATCATCCAAGCCCTGGTTGTTTGCGGTCTCAGTAAAATGGAACTGAAGCAGCGTTAGAACTCTTCGATCCGTGCACCTAATCGCAGCATCGCTTGTCCAGTTACTCCCGCCATCTGACTCATGGAACTCGGTCTAGGCAACCGTGTTTCAATCCTGACAGTTTGTGTGCATCTCGCTGCTCCTCTCGTTTGAGAACCGAGCGAAAAATTAGTGAAATGAAGTCACCTTGATAATGGATTTTAGGTTTAATTTCAGTTTGTACAACCGTTAACCCCGCA
>UZAN01051491.1:5338-18873 GCA_900618425.1 Echinostoma caproni | reverse complement strand
ATATGAGGCGCTTGGTCGTACGGGAGCATTTTTCGAGGTGCAAGGGAGGGGTGACCAGCTGCAACCCGAGACATCCACCCGGACTTTACCGAGGCTTTCGGAGGCATAATAAAAAGATGTGCGGACGCCACCGTTCACTACACTCAGCCGCATCTTTCAGTATGTATAACCACTGGTTACGATGATCTCGGGCTCCCCATACAGGGAGACCAGCGGGACCTATGTGACTCAGCCTCCTGGTTAGAGTTTCTCATACCGTCATGCTAAGTCTAAGCTGAACCGCCCTTGATCCCTTCCAACCGCTACTGCCTCGACAAACATCACTCGTCGTGGCATTCATAACACATGTCCCAACTAGGGTAATCTTTGGAGATAGATCACTTGTTCTAGTGGACGACCGCGATTACCTGAAAAACTCTGCGTGTGACCTCAGCATTGCTCGTCGGGTTACCTCACCAGACTCGTGCAATTCGGCGTAGACAGCGCTGTCCGAACACTGACGATCTATTTTTACCCAGCTCAATTAATGGCCAAGTCTCTGCACCACAGAGAGAAAGAATCAGAGTGCGATTTGCTCCTACAGAGTGAAGATAAAACCTCAATAAATTTGGATGGGTTCACGGAAAGGTTGTTTGCAGAAGACCACTCCTTGCATTCTGGCATACCAAGTTAGATAACGGGAAAAAACGTTGTTGGTATAAGGTAACGTCATCCGCGTAACTGATCAACCGGAGGATTTCAGGAATATTTTCTGATATTTTTCCAGAAGAAAACCAACGCAGAGCATTGTTATTATCCACGAAGCTCACCTACCACTAGTAGCAGACCAAGGTTAGCGGAATGACAGTATTTCAGAAGAAAATATCACCCGGAAGAAGGAGAATAATCAAGGTATGATTCGTTGATCAGCAAGTTTAGTTTGTTTATTACATTTTCCAGTTACTGAAACCCCTGAACAATAGGATAAAAACATGGCAGACACCAGAGAATACTAATGAACCTTGTTACAACTCTTTCTTGACATTTACATGCAGGATTTAGATTTCGCAGTGTACAATTACTTTCCGGCTTTCAGAAAATTCAGTCCTCCTCCTCCTCCCCGTCGCTGTGGGTAAACATGCAGAGAGTTTTCGCACGATAGTTTGCGACGCGACTACGTCGACCGTTCTGGATACAGATGGGCACTGTGCATATAACTTTCTATTTCGACGTTTGCTCTCCCGTACGGCATATAATTCATGCAATACAAACAACATATAGGTTGCCGATTGACACAGCTTTTCATTTTTTTGCCTTACCTCGGTAAGGCAAAGTAAAACCTATCCAGCAAAAAAGTTGTACTCTTAAGTGGTATCACGGCTACAAGAGATAAATACATGTTCAGAATCTCATCAGCACGTCAGTTCGTAGCATTTCTCTACCTCTCTCTGGATTATCACAACATACAATAAACAAAACACGGAAAAACTGGACTCACGGAATTTCGATCAGGCTTTCGAATCCGCCGAGACTCTCGGCCAATGTGAACAACTGTTTCCGAGGTAAAGAGAGACAGAGAACGAACAAGGGTAAACATCACAGAATGATGTCGTTTTGTTTTCGTATCTTTTATAGAAACATACAGCTGCAGCTTATCTGAGAATCAATCACGGATATAAAGACTCTCCAAGACTTGTTTATTATTAGTTTTTAAAAAAAATTTCTTCAGTATAAATGCTGTTGCCCATACGAACCGACAAGTGTTTCACAGGGACCTGTTGCTTCAGTTTCGTTTTGAGAGATGCGTGAAATGGACATTTTGATTGGAATGGAGGTCACGTAAAGATGAACGAGTGAATGTCATTCATACGAACCGAGGCAATTTTCAATTGAACACAATTTGGTTCATCGTCGACGGAGCGGATGGGTCGGTCCAACATGCCAGATTCGTTACCATGTTTGGTCTTTCTGAATCCTCTCGACAGACGAACACAAATTCACGGACTTCTCTATTCCTTGAGCTGTTTTTAGGCTCCTTGGTGGAGGATCTTAGGACATGCATAGACATCAGTTTCAGTCGCAGTGAAAGCCGTCATCCGTGATGTTCGGAGATCGACTCACCCACGAAAACATAGTTGAGCCTCGTGCATATTTTTTGGTACAACTCTCAGTTCATCACTTAGTGTTACTCTTTCTGCATTGGTCAATCAATAACTATCGTAAATCAATTCTTACCGAGGCGTTAATGTGGTTCATGTTTCACTATGAACTTTATCGGAAACTTGAACTGAAAAGCTTATATGTATTAATCGAAGCTTTACGTGGACAAAAATTAGGAATGAAGACATTTGAAGCATTTACGCACTGTATCAATATCACTTTCTTTTCGCAAGTGATGGATTGCAAATATGGGAGAGCACTAGCGGCTTTAGAATCAAGGAGCATATTGATTAGAGTAAAAAGACAGCGACAGACCACAATTATCATGATGTTGACGAGCAGATCAGCAAGGTACCCTTCAAAATAACATCCAAACAGTATTTGAGAAGAGCAGTGAAACTATATTAGCTGATTGTAAACAGAGCTCTTCTGTTCCGCATACATCACAATCAGGAATTCCATTTACACATACAAACACTTAATATTCCTCAGTTTTTCGTGCAGAGCTTATTGCTACCGAGTGCGTCTCCAGACCACAGTTTGAAGCTAACCGTGAATAAGACGGGCGTAGGTTCACTGAATAAACGTAAACGGCGATGTTCGAGGATGTAGTGCGTTAAACAGTCGACCAGGTTTTTTCACACAAAACAAATGCCAGCACTGATGTGGTGAATGTTACTCGCCACTGCACACGGTCATTTACCCAACAAGGTTTCCCAGAATATAGGAATGAACCTGGTTCATCTCGAACAAAGCTTCTTTTTTGCAGTTGGCCCTCCGCTGCGCAACGACCCACTCTGGACCAGAAGGCCGAGTAGTATAACAGTAGACAATCATGAACGTTCTTGAATTGGTGATCACTATCCTATGATTTAGGATATTACTGCGAGTAACTTTACCCTGCACTTCCGAATTCCCTCCATCTCATCCCCATTTTCACACACATGCATCTCTATCGGGAACTTCAGACGATTACAGTATAGTCTTAGATGGAAATCCAGACCCCGTTATCCCGTGGTTTACCTCAGCTGGCGTCCCACCGAATCCTCCTCCACCAGCTGAAACTCTATTTCGCTCTAGACGAACCTCCAAACTAAGCAAATTTAACAAGCGAACCCCTTTTACTACACAGATTAATTAATTAAAACTCGATAGTCAAGGACGAACTGCAAACGGGAGGGAGGCTTTATGGGGGAAATATTTGGATGAGAATAGATTTGTTGACCTTGCTTTGGAAAAAAGGTTGAAAGTGACTGGAAGTACGGAAAAACGGTGTTCCTCAACTTCGCAAACCTGGGGGAAAAGAAGCCAGAAATCTGATACGGGTGGCTGGCAGGCTGAGGTGGACAACTCCACGAAAAGAAAAGGGGAATAACCGAAGTGAGATCAGAAGAAAAGGAACTAAAACAGTGAAAGTAGGAAAGGGATGAAGCAAATGTTGAGTTGGGTGGACGGGGCCAACGACGGAATGCTGAGAGTTTGAAATGTACATCACGGTTGCAAGAATAGATCGTGGTTTGTCGCGTTTGGAAATGTGTAGAATATAAAGCAATATGCCTTGAAAAATAATCTCAGTGAGTTTCAAAACATCAGACTTCGGTCGACAGTCCAGACAATAGACAAAATATTGAGAATTGGTTCTCGTAGCTCTGGTGAACTAAATTCCATTTCGCCGAGCTTGGCAATTTGTTTGCAAAAAATGGAATCCGGAAAGTCTTGAAAACCATCCCAGTTGGCTGCGTCGTGATGCCCAAAGGTGATCATCATGAATTAGGCGATGAAACGGGGGGAAGAAGTGGAAACAGGTTAATGACCCGCTGAGCAAGGGAGAGAAAGAATGATGAGGAACTGGATGTGAGAACGAAGTCAGGGGTTTGGGGATCGTCACTAGTGCGATCGGGGATGTCAGGTAGTTGATTCAATTTGTTGACTGAAGGACTGTTGCGGTTATGCAACCGACAGATGGTACAAAAGTGGTGATTAAAAGAAGGGAGTCGAGGTTTCAGTATCAGCCGGAATTCAGGGTCGGGGGGAATCAGGTATTTGTTGATAAGAAACAAAAGAATGATGAATATAGGTAATTACATCGCATTTGAGGGGGAAAAGGAACGGGATTGAAAATGAATAGCTTTTGATGAGGGAGAGATAGGTGTTTCGGTCGGAAATAAGGCCATAAGGGAAGAAGATCGACGAAATTGGTGTAGGGAACCGATCTAAGCTTAAAAAACTATCAGTCATGCAATTTTATGAGTTGGTTTTGGTTGCCCATCTGGATGAAGGAATGCAGACACGATTGAAATGTTGGAAGCAGTGCCAATGTGAAGATAACGAATTCAGGTAGACTAAAATAGTAAAGACATTGAGCATGAGCATTACCGGCCATATCTCGCAGTTCGCCAAACATCGATTACAACTATCCCGAGATCCCTAATCCAGGAAGCCCAAATCGACTTACATAACTGAGCCTCCTGGATGGGGTTTTTATATCCTGATCGATGAGTGGCGTAAACAGACATCAGGGACTATTCGGGATTGAGAAGAAGAACTGGACAGATGGGGCAGATGAATTTACAAATGGGTGCCTAAGACTTGAGGACACGACATACTTCGCGGTAGCCCACACCGAAGAAAGGGGTTTTTCTTCGGGAACCCTAACCGGAGCCCTTGACTCAAACGTCTGACCCACAAAACGGTGGGGCGTAAATCCAACGCGGGAGCCTGAACGAACCACCCGCGTGGCAGATTCTGGAGACCTGTCACGCAAGGCCTTTGAATTTCCATTAGTTGTTTTGTTCGCTGGTGCGTTGATTATCGGTCCGCCTTTCGGGATCAGCCCTCAGCCTCATGCACCCAATGAGATAAGCGGAACGTGGACGGGACAGCACCTTATTGGCTGGGGTCTGCCCAGCTTGGGCGGGCGGTAGCTGTCCAATGAAGCGCGAAGACTTCTCCCACCGTCGAGAGGCAGCTTCAGGTACCCCGCTCCTACGTCCATTGGGGGGTTTTTGAACGGTAAACTGCCCCTCACCGCGTTTATTTGCTGGAGTGGATAGTCAAGGGAAGCCAGGTGCCTAGGAAGCTTCGTGAGACTGAGCTCCGTCTGGCCTCTTTGACCTTTCAGGCATGATTGGATCTCCGGCTGTGAAAAGCCATCCTGTGTAGCTCGCAGTGTCATGGAGGCAAGCAAGCCATCACATTACGTCAAGGTGCAGTCTCGTCGTGATGGGGTTTTTATATCCCCGTGCCACGTATCAGTACAGACTTAACATTTCGATTTAGGCCACGGATGTTAATGAGATCAGTTAGAGCGTGAGTGAGTGCTCGTAGAAGGAGAGTGGTTATTGATTTGATTTCCACTGTTCAAGAATTATGATGTGCTTCGTACCATCTGAATGCAATGTTCTTGTACAGGCTGAATGGAGCTTGTGTCTAAATCCCTCTTTGTTTTGATCAACTAGAGATCATGGATAGTCACAGGTATAGTGGGAGATTGACTGGAAAATATATCGAATCAAGAACACTAGAGCAGGTTTTACCAATCTGATACCACCAGGACATTTGAATTACCTTTGAGGACAGGGTGTCTCCGGCGTTTGTAGTGTTCTACTTCACGACGCGGTTTCTCTGTGTTAAGCACGCTAATGATAGTCTTTTATTCGATCAAAGATATCGTCGAAGCACTGCGCGTGTTTGGTGGTAACGTCCGATGAGCAATGAAGAGGTTCGTCGTCGTGTTTTGGGTGCCGATAGTTGTCCTATCAAAACAGAAAGTCGCTCTACATCCCTCGGTCAGGGTTAGTTTATGCCTGCTAGTAGTTTGTCTCTTCGTGTCCAACTGGGCAGCATAAAGACAGAAGCCAAAGATACCGCATGCAAGTGCAGGGTTATTGGTTATATAAACTGAACTGAAACTGATTGAGGGGATTAAACGAAATACAAACATCTCGCCACATTATCTGAATATCGCCTCTATGTTTTTGTCAGGTTACGCATATACCTTCACATCAAAAAAATAAACGGTGACCCGCCCAAATACTGTTATTGTTCTGTGATCTCTTTCAGCTAATTATCCTGTATAATGCCCAAACACTCCTTTCCGTTTCCATTGCTACCGCGTTGGTACCATTCTTGTTCTCAAGTTGACCCTTCGAAGGCCGATCACGCCAAACAATGTTTTACATGTTATATTGCATGGGTGAAGATGGCGGTTTGATAAGTAGGAAAGCGGACCGAGGTTCGGGGATTCTTTTAACGCATTGCTTCAGGGTGAATTAGCCAGTTGGTAGAAATATGCGTGAGATTAACTTGGAATGGGAAACAAACTCACACGAACGTTNCTGCGAATCACACTTCAGATAGACCGTGACCATCCCACTGTAGCCGCGCATCTGTTTCCAGGCTAGCTGTTGCTGGGGGTGACTTGGAAGAGCTGTACAATGGGTAAAACAGATAAAGCAAATGGTAGACGAAGCAAGAAAACAGTGGTGCGCTTCCTCAAACTTCGACGACTATGAAGCGGAGGATTCGTGTTTCAAAGAAATTCTACGTTCGATTGACATTTTCAGTGACTTTACATATAGCAAAAAAAATATCGGACAGGAGAACGGAGGGAGAAGCGCGTTGTACCAACTTCAATCATTTATCTGTTGACTAACGACGAAAACATGCGTATTGTGATTCTTAATTACTCAGGTTCGAATGGCGATGAAGATTATATTGGAAACTAAAAAAATTCCATAATTATTCATCGAGTCTTCATATCAGGGTCTGTTATTCGTCCACAACTGTGCTATTAGTTACTGTTCTGTTACTCAATAGCGTATTGGTCATAACGGTTATTCAGAGTCAACCTAATAAACAGAGAGGTTACACAAATCCCATGCAAGCGTATACTGACAACCATAGTTTATTAATTCACATTATTAAATGTAAGCGAAATACATCGTCGGAGAGTAGAGAAACTTTCTCTGCCATGAAACTGACACGAAGCCGAACATTAAATCCCGAGAGCGAGGTGATAAAAGCAACCGATTGCCACATTACCTCCCTACTAACAGGAGAGTGAAAGGCTGATTGAGTTACAGACGTACAGCCCGGTTATCGTCGGAACTAAAGGCTTCGGTTAAGAATTCGAAAAGTATTCCTGTTTAGAAACTGAATACATCAGCAATACCCGTCCATCAAACTCAAATGTATAACAAACAATAAATTCCATGCTTCATCGGTTGTCGCGCAGAATAATCAGGACCGCACTGTACATCGTATCGAGTGGGATGGGTACTGACAAGTGGACAACTGCTCAGAAATCCCAGCTTTTGTTCAATTCTTTGTCTTCCGCAGCCCACCATGCCCCTTCATCTGTACTTATCATCCCCAAAATTCCATCTGACTTGTTTGTTCCTCGCTAAAGCTCTTTGCGAAATAGCACTATAAGTCGATTATCACTGAGTAAATTGTAGATTCTGGAAACTCACCAATCACTGAATCTGGGTGGGCTTCAACGTGGACATTCTAATGCGGGTGAGTCAAAGAGCTTGTCTGGTGCGCACAATGGACTCCTCAGTGATGGTTGTTTGCGGTTTATATGGAGACCTCACAATATTCCGTTCACAAACAAATCATGGAGCTTTTTCATTTTTCTAAAGTTTATTGCTCTTTTCTTTACTTGGCACGCAGCCTGGAATCAGAAGTGCATGAAATACATTATATTATGCACGTTGCTGATAGCATGTGGTGGGGAGTTCCGGTGTTTCATCTACTGGCTAATATCGGTTTTCAGTTTGTACAACCATTAAACATGCACTTTCCTGCGTCAGTTTGGGTTATTGTCTTTTCGCTGCCCATTCGAATGAAGCAGTAGGAGAAACACAGGAGAATTGTAGGAAAGTCAAAGTGTACGGAACTGCTGGTTTCGGTTCTCTGTTTCTGGCAACGTTGTATCACCGGATTAATTTTCTTGGATTCCTCCTACAGAATCCCCAGTTGGGCCAAGAGGCTCTTTGAAATGGGGTTGATCAATATGGAGTCATTGAACTGTCGTGTCTGTCAGGTCGTTGGTCTCCACCATAGTTTGGTCAATCTTTCGGTTTCCGATTTCTCTTGCAGGCCTGAGGTCAGTTTCCGGAAGTAACTCGAAACAATGCAATGTACTGAGAATCGTAAACTTCTTGCTTTGAACAGTTTAGCTAGAATTTCGTTGGTGGTGGCGTGTGCCGCATTTCAGTATTGCAACAAAACGTCTAGAGGTATTTTCAACTCTGAAATTGCCTTCGGAATTGCAGATGCAATGGCGTTCTTCACCGTTTTCACCAGATTTTTCTCCGCACCGTTTGAACAAGGATGACGCAGTGCTGTGTACAGATATCGGCAACCAATACTGTCCGTCCCCGTTTTTATCTTCGTAGCGCAGAACTGCGATCTGTTATCGGTTACCAACACTTGTGGAACTCCTTCTCTGAAACACTTTCGTGGAACCTGTATTTCGAAGGATGCAGTCGGTGTATTGGCTAATAACACCTCTGGGCACTGAGAACGAATCTATCAGCACTAGTGCGTGATAATGGCCGAGGAACGGCCCGCAGAAGTCGGCTTGTATGCGTTGCCAAGGTGTAAAACTTTCTGACCCTGATTCTTCGGTCTTGATTTCGGCTTATACAGGCACGCTTTAAAGTTCTGCGCGGTTAGACTTACGCCATGTTGAACGATGTGCGGAAAATTTTAGGCCCTCGTCGACACAAAACTTCCCAAGTTCTGCTTTAATTCGGCAAATACAGATAGCTGATATCAGTCTTCCATCTGAATTGGAGGTTACCCGGAACAGCAGTTATCTCAAAACGGTTTACCGTAGGAAAGGGAGCAGGTGCCAAGTGAATAGTGTGAATCGGTCGTCTTACCAATTCAGAAGATGACAGATCCTCTTATGAAAACCACAGAGGAATCAGTTAGATCAACATCGTATCCGAACTTCTCACTAGCATGATACTTCTTCGATTGTCTGCCACAGATGAACGGAGCACAAGTGAGAGCCAAGCTGGTTTTAAATTTAGTCGAAGTTGAATAGACCACATTTCCACTCTTCGTTAATTCCGGAACACAAACACTCCTTTTGTAGACCTAACATTCTATTTTCCTCGATCTAAAAGCGGCTTTCGACTCAGTCGACCGCTCTCTATTCTGACGCTGCCTCCCGGTAGAGGGTATGCCCCAGAGGTTTATCGCAATCTTCCGACCTGTTTACACAGCCGAGTTCGAGCTTACGGCACTCTTCGCCGGAGTTCACTACGGTTAGTGGAATTCGTCAGAGTTGCCTTCTATCAACTTTTATATTTACCTAAGTCACAAATTTGAGTCTTGAAACAGCCCTGTTATCGTGCGAAGAAAGTGGTATCGATTCGCTCCCAGATGCTATACTGTCTGATCATGAATATGCAGATTATATTGTGCTGCTAAACGAAAATCCCAACTTAAAGACCAGATCTCACAATGACTAGAAAAAACACTGCGAGATACGTTTTATCCCAATCGTCACCAAAGTGTGATTCCACGTCTTACTTAGACGTCTGATGCCCTTACGGGAGACAAAAATCCGTGAGCAGCAAGCAGGATTTCAACCAGGTCGCGGTCGTATCGACCAAATATTCATATTACGTCAAATCCAGAAATTAAGGTGCTCATCGTCGACCGACGACTACAGTTTTCCTTGGCCTAAGAGAATCTTCGACTCAGTTGACCACAAAGCCCTCATGGGTTCGCTGCTTCGCAAAAGAATACCCCAGCAGGATGTACACCTATTGAGGTCCTTGTACTCGCAAACCTCGGATAGAGCAAGGGTTTGCGGTGGACCAAACGCATCGCTGAAAACCGGGAGGGGTGTTTGTCAGGGGTGCCCCATTTTGCGAATTCTGTTGAATTTTGCGTAACCGAAATACTGGAGCACACATTAAGTGGTCTCCAAAACGTAGGCAGTGAATGGGCAGCTCCAGATAAGTTATGCTATTTAGATTATGCCAATGACATACATATAATACATGGAGGATGAGCAAAGCGCATTTGATAAAGTGACAAGTTATGTTGCTCCATCGGACACACGCTTTGTACTTTCGAGGTGCAGAGCGATGCTACAAGACCAGTTGTTGATTAGTCCTACTTTGAAACAAGATGGGCAGGAATTAGTTGTAGATGACTGCTTCTCGTAATTGGAATGCTGCGTGACCAACAACGTTAGCGCGGTAAACGAGATAGCCGCACGCATCGCTAAGGCTCGAGCAGCGTATGCAGAACTGGCGCACCTTTGGCAACGACGTGACGTTTCTCTGAGGTACAGAATTTGCGCATATTGTGCCACCTGTCGGGTTGTTCTGTTTTACGGTTGTGAGACCTTGAATCTGTGAGCAAAAGATATAGATCGGCTGGAGGTTTTCGACAATCGGTGCAGATGTAGTTTGGGCCAGCAGACGAGCGGCAATAGTCTAATGAATTCAAAAGGCATCTCGCGCTGTCGCAAGGAAGCTCCAGGTGTTACATCCAAGTAGCGGAGATCCTGATCGGTGAACTGCCCCTCCTCCTGTTTAGTTGCTGAAGTAAACTCTTCAGGAGTGAAAGGCAGGATGTACCCAATCAGTTGATCTCGTAAGCCTAACCTTTGTCTCGCCTCTACCAATTTACCTTTCAGGCCTGACTGGATCTGCGGCTGTGAAAAGCCATTCTGTGTAACTTACTGGGTCATAGAAGCAAGCAAGTCATCACACACAAACACATATGTCAAAATACATTCTCGTCTCCATAGACGCATGCAAGTGTTATAAGACAAAAGTAAGCAACTTGAGGTATCGAACAATAGACTGAAGCATTCAAGGGAACATTATGACCGAGACTAGAAAATTACATTAAACCGTAAATCGCATTGAAAATAATAAGTTGTTATTAGTCAACTCTACCAACGTTTGTCACAGCAACGGGCAAAGAACCTTGTTGTGAAACAAACTAACCGGGATGAATGACTCGTTCTACACACGGGTGTCGTTCAAGCATTAGGGCCACAATAAGCGCGCTGCGCATGTGTGCTTGCATTCGCACAGCCAGTGTGCGAATGCCCCGCAGACACATGTAACAATCGAAGGGCGAGGGCACAGCTCCACCGGCTAACTGAAGATAGGCCAGTTTTTTCGGTAAATCGATATTATTCTTCGTGATGACCGCACCCATGACAACATCTGCGTGTCCTGATTGAAAAAAATGGTAGAAAGATCGTATGAAATCGCGGATTACAAGAAGATGAGCAATATAAAGGCAAGTGGACAATGAAACGGCTATTCTGACGCACTATCACAACTTGTATTCCACTTCCGGTGAAACCCATGGCCACAATTCAAATTAGGATAAGCTTTATGCATCACGTGTGGACATCACTGTCACAACCTGATTAGTGAATTCTCTGTTTTAGCATGGATCACCTGACATTGGATAGTTGGTCAAATACGAACCGATTAAAGAGAACTGATGAAACGCGAAAGTACTACGTTAACATGTATTTCCTCAATGAAAACGATTTGCTTCGAAATTCACACCGCGCATTTCATGTGCATAAGGGAAAAAATGATCAATTTACCCTAACGCGAGAACCTTTCATTTGGGTCAACTATGAGGCCGCTATCCCGTTGAATCTAAGTCATTCATTCGTTTTTGACTTCTTGCACATTCAAAAATGGCAACTTCTACCCTTTTACTGTCCACTCAAGTGAATACTCTCCACCAAAGATATTTACTCTGACCGATGCGTGACACGTCCCGGTCAGATAAATTGGCACAGACTGCTAACCTGTCTATTTTCAACATCAATTTCTCAGTAGTTCATTCATAATTTCACAGAAAAACGCCGCATCGGATATATGCAACAAAGTGAACGCATTTAAAGAATCAGTGTTTTGCATCTGCTATTCTTAATGTGATAGCAGCATAGAATGATTGAATGAGCTGTAATCAGATGCCCTCGACAGGCGACGGATTCAAGGGAAATCGTGCCGGCTCTGGTGGACCAACCTGATCGGGATTCTTGCACAGATTGTTTCTGGGTTTTTTAAATAACACAACTTTATCTTTCCTTGGACGGGCGAAACCAAATAATGCTTCCGCATTTTACACTGTGCAACACTTAACGAGTATTCATTTGTCCACAAAGTGCGTGGCTGACGTAAGTTTGCATTCAGCAGAGCAGTATCAATCGCATGTATCGTATCAGAGGGATTATAACCTGGAAAGAGGGGTGTCATTTTATGAGACAATTTGTCTATCGCCAACTGTCAACGGATAGAACAAGCTACTTACAATCCAATAACCGGTTATTCAATCTAATGAAAGAGGAATGAACAAACATACAAGTACAAGTGTCCCAGTGATGGCATAACACAGGTCCTTAGTTCAGTGTACCTTAGATCTTATGTTCGGACCCTGCAACCATGACCAGGACCCATCCCCTGAAATTCGTTCGTATGTTTAGAAAATATCATACAAATCAAAATAAAGAGAATTGTCAGTTGCTAGACATACCATTCATGTACTTTGTGAGTGAGTGCCACGAGATGTCCGCGCCATGGTCCAGGGGACGCTAAAAATTTACAAACCAAACATAAACTATACAGGCCATGAGACCGGTGCCGAAATGGAGAATAAAGAAGTATGTGTGGGTACAGTAAATAGATGTACACCGAATCGGTCATATTCAGAGGTTTTTTTCACGCGTTAATGCAGCAAAACATGGTCCGTCATGTTTTGATTCAATAAAGTGCGTGTCCTTGACCCCCTGATACGACACAACAATTACATCTATTGGTTTTCGTTCCTTTATCCTGATGTAGTTGTTGTGACCCACACCTGCCGTGTGCCGTTTGTGACCGGTCCCGAATGCGCATGCGCAAAATACAGATGTCAAAGTCTACGGATGATGAGGTGACTGGTAAAAAGCTAACCTGAAAACAACCATTTCTGAATGACAAAACAATTGTGAACTGCGAAAACCATTTGGTGAAATCGCAAATACTCTTGTTTTTTTTTCAGGCAGAGACAGAACAGTTCTTTTCAATACGGATCTCTGAAATCTTCCTTGAATTTACGCGATAAAAATTTCCTTGCTGCAATCTCTATTGGTAGAAGCACAATAATCAAATTAATCAACCCGAGAGTATGCCAACGATAAACTACTGTCAAGTCAAGTCGTCCCTATAGGGGATGAACATTCAGCTACTAAACACTCTTCTTTGGAAATTACATAGTAACAAAACGTATGATGATACGTTACATATACAAAAAGCCGATTTAGCAAAGATTTTGTGTAAGAGTCCCAGTGACAAGATCAGCGTTGGTAAGAAACCGTGCCAGGTACGGTATTATAGAAGACTTGT